>JAEIIL010023379.1:0-14546 GCA_018905715.1 Drosophila lini
AATAATCTCGGTTATCGATAGTTTGTAAGGATAGATATGAAGAGACTGCGATCTCTACTTGTTCGGCGTTTTTGTAAAGAGAAGAAGTGCACAACTTTTGGCGAAAAATAAAAAGATTCAAACTGAAAATATAAAGGCCTATAATATGGAAATCAAAATAAAGATTCCTTACCGAATTCGCAGGCCGCGGGAAACTTTTCGTTGATGGCCTGACACACGATGGTCAGTTTCTCGTTCATCCGTTCTAGGATCAGCATGACCAGCACCACGTCGTGCTCCCCTCCTCGCAAAAGGAACTGTTCGGGAACGAAGGCGAGCACGTACTCCAAGTGCTGGCCCTGCAATCTCAACTCCACGGCCTTAATCTGCTGCTCCAGAGCCCTTCCATACGCCTTGCTCACACTGAAGATGTGCTGGTAATCCGTCTGGCTCTGATTGGAGGCCTCCTCCTGCTGCGACTCATTGGCGCTGCTGAAATCCTCGATGGACAGGGTGCCGTCTGCCCGGACCTGGAGTTGCTCTTGGAGTTGCCTAACCAGGTCCCGGAATTTCATGATGGTCAGGTCGCGATCATAAAGGCTCTCCATGGCTGCGTTCTTCTGCTGCTCCAGAATTTTCACCTGACCACCCAGCTTGTCGATCTCCTCGCGCAAATCATTTTCCTGCTCCTGGTTACTTTCAATAAGTTGCTCTTGGATTTGTTCCAGGGCCTCCAGCTCGTAAACCTCGTCCTCCAGCAGCTTGACACGATCTTCCAGCTCCAGTTTCAGGCAAGCCAGTTGCGTGACCATTGATTCTGCTCCCAGAGAAGCGTCTACCTGTTCCTTCAGATCCATTAGCTGCACTTCCATGAGGTCCACCCTTCTGCTAAGCAACTCCTTGATGTTCTTTAGCTCGTTGATCTCCGAGTGCTTGGTCTCCAGCTCCTTGTGTGTGCGTTGACTGCTTTGCTTCTCCTGGGCGAGAGTGTCCCTTAGCCGAACCACCGTTTCCCTGAGCCGTTGATTGTACTGTTCTAGCCGCAGGAACTCGCCGGTGGATTGCGGTGCCGCACCAATTCCGGCTTGCTTCTCGTTCTTTTCAATGCGCTGGCCCATCTGCTCCTCCTGCTCAGCCTTGAGGATCTCCACGTCCAGGGTAAGTTCGTCGTTCCGCTCTTGAGCCATCTCCAGTTCCATTTGCAGAGTTTCCATCCGTTCCTCCGCCATTTCCTTGTCCAGGGTGAGCAGTTCAATGCTCTCGGCTATTTCATCTAGCTCCCTTTTGAATTTGGAGGAAACGTCCTGAGCTTCTCGTAGTTCGTTTCGTGACCTCTGGAGCTCCCTTTGCAGCAACACCTGCTGCGTCATTATCTGTGACTTAAACTCCATGAGTTGTTCGTTTTGAATCCGCATCCGCTCCAGCTCCAGCAGCTTTAGTTTGTCCTCGCTCTTCTGCACCCTCAGCAACTGGAGCTCCTCCCTCAGTTGTCGGAGTTCCGGATTGTCCACCGGAGGAGCTGCCGTGCTAGGTGTTCGCAGGGCCGGTCCCGGGGTGAACTGCGGCCGCAGGATCTCCAGGAAACCGGGCTCCACAAAAGCGGCTGGCGCCGCTCGTTTTACACAACTCGTAGGACTCATGCTCGTCTTGCTGCGTTTCGGGGCCAAGGCCAAGGGCACCGGCATGGCCAGAGTCAACTGCGCTGTAGAGCTCTGAGCCTGAGCTGTGGTTGGCTTTGGTTGGCTGATCCTAGTCGGTCTCAACTGCGTGTAGGACGTGGATCGCCGCTGGTTACAGGTCATTGCTGGCGGTGTGAGTTGCGGTGCCTTCCGCTGGTGAGCCTGCAACTCTCCAATTGTGCTGGTCTGGAGCGGATCGGCAGGCTGTTCCTTCTTGGCTGCTTCTGTGGATTGCATTGGTTTCTCCTGCTTTTTAACCGGATCGCTAACCTTTTGTGCAGAATCAATGGGTTCCTCGCACTCCATCTGCCTTGGAAGCTCCTTAGATTGCGAAGCTGGTGCTTGTTTAGGGGAATCTTTTACGTCTTCCACGACCTCCGTTTTCTGATGATCAACTTCAGACACACTTGAATTCTGCAAGGAGATGGGAATTTATAAGCATATCAACTCTATTTATTGCTGATTTTGGAAAAACTAATTAGGTGTCAGGTGTCTCAATAGAAGACATAGTCATAAATTTCACAGTTTTGCACACACTTTTTTCCTTTGACCTAATTTTTAGTCACCTTTGGAAGCTGTAGAGGTTGCTGCTGGGCTACCAAAAACTTCCCAGAAGTCTTGACCAATGTCTGATCTCGGGGAGAGTGACTATTCCTGGCCCGGTGTTGCGGTGACGCTGGACTTGAGGGAGCTCCCTTCGTTTTGCCAGAAGTGCCGGCCATCGGCTCCCTCTGGTTATCCTGCAGGAAATGGAGCATAGTATATACATTCACATCCCACATTGACCTTTCCTTTGGCATTACTCACATGCTCCTCCACGGACTTTGCCCCACCACTCCGCCTCGTAAGTTTCGCTCGGGCCCCCTCTCGTTGCATTTCATCGGCTTTTTGATTGTCCGCTCCTTTGGTCAACTCGGCAATCCTCACCAGCTGCTGGGCTCGCACAAACAGTCCGCAGTTGGTGGGGCACTTGAAGTATACATGGCCGTGGATGCTACCATTATTCTTGCCCACCGGCTCGTCCAGAATCACGCCGTACCAAAGGCCGGCGGCGAAGTTAGTGCGACCCACATAGGCGACCTTACCTTGCAGATGTTTACCCGTTACCTCAACGAGCTGGCCAAGTTTCGGTTCCCGGGGGCTCATCATCTAAAACGCGTGTCTTACGTCATTTTGTGCACTTGACATACAGTCCAGTTGGATGAGCTGATGGCGTGTGTAATCCCAGTTAGCAGCTTGCAAAACTGCACAACTGAGCAAAACCGATGCGAACGCAAAGGCGAAAGCGAAGGCGAGTCATCATGTGTTGCGGGCCCCACCCCGAGGAAATTTTTTCCTGAGGCGCAGGCGCGAAAAGTGGGCTCATTTTCGTTGGGGTCAAGGGGTAGAGTGTGCCGGCGTATGGTAAGTTGATTTACTTGACTTCCAGCTGCTTATAAGTTTGTTTTAAATTTCATTATATTCAAGGATCAGTTATGGGTTTAAAGCTATCGCTATTAATCGGAGGGACCATCATTTCGGTGTATCGGATTCATCGCAAATCCGAGTCCTCCTAATAATAATAATTGAAAAATAAACCGATTTTTTGTAAAATTGTTGAGGAAAAGTCCGATAGCATATCGAAAATATGGATTTGATTTATTAAATTTTTATAAATGGAAAGAAATTTAACTTTAAAATATCGATATGAATATTAATGATTTGCCTATTTTTCGACTTTGTGTCGATAGATTCGCACATATGTATAAAGCAACGTTAAAATATCGATTTAAAATCAATAAATTTATCAATATTTGTTGTATTTTTTTTATCGAGAACTCAAAATGTGGCCACAAGGTGAATTACAAATGGACATATTTCCGCTTGTTCCCTTTATTTATCCTCATACATCTGTAAATCCCATTATCTTAGCGCCTGTTTTTTAATTTCTTATTTTTTAACTTTAATTTTCAAATAATTTACAAACAATTTTCGAGTCCCCTCACTTAACGCATCATCAAGAACATTGAAACATTACACGAATTTATTGCTATTGCTGATTTACATTTTTAAAAAGAGACCAGAAGCTATTGCCTACATCGAATGGATTTGGTTGTGCATTCACTTAATACGTGTTGTCATCTGGGGACGTGTTGTCATCTAGAAGACGTTGCGACATATGGGACATGTGGACTTGCTGCTAGTGGTGAACCATTTATACTGAAAGCAAGGAAATGTTTAAGCTTGATAAGCAAAAAGAAACGTGCCCGAAAACGCTTACCAAGCAGGGTCCGTGGAATTTCTTTTTGCAGGTCTTGCACGTAAGCTTTGGCAACTGGCAAGTATCCTGGTGGATGACGGTATAGCACACGTAGCACTCCTCAACGCCCTCGAACTTCTTGTCTAGATTATTTTTCCACATCGTTAGACCGTCGTAGATAGTGCCATTCTAAAAAAAAAAATAATAAAGATCATATAATAATCAGATGAGTAACGCCAAACAATTTATTCCAGCCGTCCTTATGGACACACCCACATTCTCAAGCATTTTAGATACGCTAGATACATGGTAAACTCACACATAGATGGGCATTTGATTTTTAATTTTGCGGTCTCAACTTGGTGCAAACAGAGAGCGCATGAAGCGATATTCACGTACCTGATGCGTAAGAAAGATAGTCAGCTGCATGCCCACATTTCGGGAGGAGGCCCGCCCACCGATCTGCTTGCCGCACTCCACCTTGACGGCGCCCAAAGGATAATTGGGAGCCAGAGTAATGACCAACTCCATGCGGGCCTCATCGATGGCATAGACCGCAAGCACTTCTCTGGTGGAAGAGTGAACGGTGACCTAGGGATAATAGACGAAACGATGATGATATCGCGGACTGTATGTGTGTTGATTTAAAACCAGACATATTATATTGTTCAAGTCGCTCAGTAGCCTGGGTTGCTTCAGGCTAAAAAGGAAAAAAAAGTGCGTTTCCCTGAGCAAAAGAATTGAGCCGCGCCAAGAGCACCATGTTGACTCTTGAGATTTTCCGTATTATTGTCATAATTATGCTGCTAATCTCAATCGTAACTGTATTTTCAATTCGCTCGGGCTTTACCGTCTGAGTAATCAAGTAGAGCCTGCAATCTCTGCTTCATCGCTCACCTGCATATTCTCGTGCTTCTCCTTTCGATTAGCGATAGCCTTGAGCTCCTCGCTGCAGATCAGCGAGCTCACGTAGTTGGTGGTAAGGTTGTCCACAAAGTTCTTCTGCCTGGACTGAGTGGCATTCCACCATCTGCGCACGACGGCAGGCAGCTTGCGCAGCACCTCCGTGTACAGGTGGCAAACATATCGCTCCAGTGACAGCTTTCGATCTGCAATTGTAATAAAGCGAGTTAGAGATTGATCAGGGCAAGCCAAGTCAGGCTGGGAGCTGTATTTCATTTCTAACGTGTGTTTATATAGTCAAAAGTAGTTTGCTCGATCGTCCGAAACGTTCAGTTCGTAGACTCGTTTTTCTCCGTTTTTAGTTTTGTATATCCGTTCTATTGAGAACCATGGCTTCCGAAAAGCCATTTAATGTCCATAACATGCCCTCCGAGATGCCGCCGCCGAAACGCATGCAGCTGAATGGCGAAAGGGTAGCAGTTGCTGAGGCAATCAACTTCCTAAAGACGCAGTGCGAAGAAAGAGTGGATCACAAGCCGGTGGATCCAACCACTGCGGAGGGACCCACGGTGGCGGACGAGCTCAATGCGCGATTGGCCATGGTTCATGTGCGCGAGTCGCGAGCAAAGCGCATTCGCCGCCTGGTGAAATACCCAACCAATGAGCTGCAGAGCCTGTACAGGTAAGTCTATTAAGAGGTTACACCAAGAGAGGCAGAAAATGTATACATATCTATTAATAAATCGGTATCTAACGTTAATGATGTGGTGGAGTTTTCCCAGAAAACCTTATTGACGTTCGTGTCATCAATATCCATATATAGAGATTTTCTGCCATCGCGACAATCAACTCGCAATTCTTGTGCTGATGCTGAAGAGGTCCTTGTGTGCCTCGACCTTCTTCTAATCCAACTCTTAAGTAAGCCAAGATATAATACCAAGATAATATTACTAAATATTATAAGAGCGAGGTTCCCCGATGATTTTCCAAAAATTCCAATATTTTAATTCAATTTTCCTTAAACTGCCTTTAGTTAGCTTGAAAGAGTCCTAGCAGACCCAAAAGTGAGCTGCCTTAAAACAAAAACAAATTTAAATTGAGCAAAGCCAACCGAACCTTTTCGAAACATTTTATTAACCCATAGATTTATTTGCGTTTGCCCACGCTACCACCCCTGCTACGTGGCCTGCCAGCACACGGGCCAGATCATCATCGACAGGGACGTACTGTCGCGGGAGGAGCATATCTGCTTTCTCGCCACTCCCAAGAAGGACTTCAAATCGCCGCAGTTGGTGGCTCAACAACCGCGGTACTACACTAAGAAGATCTCCGTCAACCAGTGCACGGCCCGCGTGGAGCGTCTGGCCGATCCGCACCCGTTGCGTGTAAGCGATACTTTTAAGTACTTCAAGGACTACTTGTCGCCGCGCCACATTGCCGCCCTCGAGTACCAGATGAGGCCCAAGCCTCCGGTGGAGGCCATGACCATGGAAAGGGCACTGGAGTATATGGAGGAGGAGATGCGCCAACGCAGGGCGGCCAAGCGTGTGCATAAGCGCCGCTGCAAGGGTCTCAAGAAACGCATCTTGCAGCGCCAGCAGAAACAAATGCAGAAAATCATTTGCGTTCTGTTCGAGGAAATGAAGGACTTCCTGCTAAACGATCAGTTCATAGTAGACGAGAACTCGCCGCTTTGTTGTGTGATACTTGAAAGGCTTCGAGAATTTACAGGTAAGTTTTTAGCCGGAGAAGATCCTCCTGAAAGTCACTTGCTTAAGGAGGGACATATGTACCTGTAAAGCAAAATTGTTTGGTCTATTTTTTAATAAACAAAAGCTTCTTGTTTATAGAATACACTGTGAAAGTTTCACTATGAAATTCAAACTTTAAGTGCCTCAAATCAAGTATGTTCCAGTGTTAGCGTGAACGAATCTAAAACTTTAAACAGCCTTTTTTCCTCTTTAATTTTTGCGTTTTGACAAATTTTTGTAAATTTATAGTTCTTGCTAATGAGTTTTTTTCATTAAGTTATTATTAAATGCTCAAATAGATCAAATTAAAAAAAAAAATTAAAACACATTCTAAAACAAATTTCAAAATATTCGATTGCGATTTCGATCAAACGCAATTTTTCATTATTTGGGTGAAAGAACATCATAAGAATGTTTTGAGAACATATAAAATAGAGGCATAATGCTTAGACTTTTGCTTTCTAACATCACTCGAAGAATGCAAGAGTATAAATTAAATGCTTTTATGCTCTTCTTATTTACCTAAAAAGTAGAAATCAACTTAAAAAGTTCGGTAGAAAAAATGTCAGGAATTAAAATTCGATTAAAAAAAAAAAACTTCTTAATATTTTTATGTTAAACCAAATACCTTTCAAAGATAAACCTATGCATTATACATTAAAATTTATCGCTTTAAACATTTTTATCACTCTTTGCCGAAATCAGTGCTTTGATTGATTTTTAAATAAAAATGCGTTATGTACGGTGGTATGCAATAATGTAAATTTCACAATTTTGCAAAATTAAAATAAAGTCTTGGCACATGTTTTTTGCAAATGCCGGGTTAGACATTAGAGAACAGCCCATTTGTTACGGATACGATTCACAAAAAATTTTTGAAACATATTAAGGTGAATCAGCATGAAATTATCTTCTAGATATGTAGATGAAGGAATAAAAATGAGTTATTTTATTTTCCAAGGAGGTGGGCAGTAAAACCTTTTTTTTTTTTTAATTAAAAATTTTTTTTAACCGTATTTAATTTTTGATATATCTTCTTTTGGGTTCTTTAGGTTCAAATAGAAGATAAGCGTGTAATAAATACAAATCATTTTGGTTTTTGAATTTCCGAAACGAATCAAAGATCAAGGCGCTGCGGCATATATTGCATAGGTCCGCCATTTTGTATATATTTTGTTGTATCAATTTTTACTTTTAACTATCTCTAAAGCTTTAAAATGATTGCTTATATATTTCCCACAAAAAAAAAACAATTCACCAGAAATGCACAAATTTTGACCCTTTACATGTACATACATATATTCCCGCATAAACCCTTTAATGAATCCCTAATATACTCCATAGATCAAGAGTTCTACACGACAAGCAACTTGCGAGAATATCAGCGGATCCTTGCCAACAATCTGACCGTGTGGATCAACAAGTTCATATCGAACCTGAACATTTACCTGGCGCCGCAACAGCAGCCGCCCGAGCAACGCCCCATGCTCGCCTATAACGATCCCGAACAATTCGTGCCCTTGTCGGACTACATTTCGGTGAGCGATGAAATGGGTGCCGAAGAGATGCTCGACGCTGATGAGCCCGGTGCCGAGTATGCCGACTATGAGTACGACGAGGACTATATGCCCGACGTCCTTAATGCCGATGACCTGTCGGAGGAACAGTAACTAAGGCGTCGCCAGCTTACCCTTCAGTTGGAGCCAAGTGAGCTCCTTGTAGACGCCATTGCTGTGCACCTTGTTCCCGTGGTTCTTCAGTATGTCCACTGGCATGGCTCGGAAGAGGAAGTGTAGAAAATTCTATAATGTATCGACGAAATTTTAGAGTGCGAACCCAAATCACAAGTACAGTTTTACTACCTCTTCGTATTTGTTATCATTCAGCCAGTTGGTGTAGACGGCTCTCAGGGCAACTGGGGACTTGGCACACGCATTGATGATGCAGTCCCATAGAAAGAGGTAGCTCAGCGCGTCGTGTCTGTCTATGGGCTCGAGATCCTCCAGCTCGGTCAGTTTGAAAGTGAACTCGTCCAGGTACTTTCGAATCAGGGCATCGTAGCGCGTCAGGTAGTCCTCGAATCTGTTGAGAAAGTGCCACTTGGAGATGGTGGCACTGAGACTCTCGCTTTGCTTCTCATTCAGTTCAATGTCGTCCGCCACAAAGTGTGGCGTTAACTGGCGCAGGGCATTCACGGCACTTAGCCGAATTGAGTGCTGGGAGCTGTAGAGCTGCTTGAACAGGAAATTGCAGAGATGGTCCAGGGTGATTTTGCTGTTCGTCTTGCAGAACTGAAAGTAAGAGAGGGGTCTGAATTGGTCCGACTTACTTGTATGCATTTTAAGCAATGTCCTTACCGCATAAACAAAGCTGTAGTCCAGCAGCTCTAAGGCAGGCAGCAGACCCTCCAACATGGCCTCATAACAGGCCTGAAAGCCTGGCTCCACACTTGCCTCGTGGGTCAACTGGTAGTAAGCCTTGAAAAGCACCACACTGACTTCCTTGGCAAACAGAGAGTCCCATTCCTCGATCACATTCTTGAGTAATTCCGTTGAGCTCTTTTGCTTCTCTGACCGAATAAAGTCAATCAGCGCGCTGAACAGTTGATATACAGCCACCACGAATAAGCAAGTCTTGAAAAAAAAAATAATCTTGTGAAAAATGTTGCAATTAATAAACATTAACAACAACACACCTTTGGGTCGTCAAATTGAGCTATAGATTTAGAGACAGTGAGAACCCAAGAACTGAGACCAATGCGAATGGCATCCCAGTTTTTGATACTCAGCTCGTAGGGAAACCGTTTGAGAACTTCAGTTAGGAGTTTGATAAACTCCACCGTATTTATAACCGATTCGAAGGGCTGCTTGGCTAGTTCCCTGAAAGTTATTCATTAAATGATGGCTCAAAAGATCTCTGGGCTGGGCTGCCTTTCTTACACATTGTAATGGAGCAAATCCTTCTGGGTGGCTTGCTTTTCTCCAATGCTAGTCATGAACTGCACGGCCGACACAATGATATTACGATCCGTCTTCTCGTTAATCTCAGCCTCGAAATTGTTGAGGAGTAGGGCATGGAAAACAGCGGCCCTGACCCAAATCTCCGGTGGCTCCGTTCGCATTATAGCCGAGTTGAGACTGAGGGCTTTCTGCGAAAGTCTTGGCAAGAGATACTGCAAAGAAAATAAATATAAAATCGATCTAACTCGATGGAAAAATCATCTAGCATATCCCAAGACCTCTCACCTGCAGGGCCATTGTATAGGCTTTGTGAGCTCCTTGGGAAACCAACGATTCGGCGAGATCTTCGTGAAGTAGAATTGTGGCGCTCTCCTCGAAGGCCGCATACTGGGGACAGTAGGTAAGGTAGCTTAGCAGACGGCAGCTAATGACGCTGCCTTGCTGCTGGGCCGACAGTTGGAGGCGATCCTTGACTATGTCCACTAGCCCACTACTGTTACCCATAAAGCTCTTGACCTTCTCTGACAATACCAGCACAAGTTCCTGCATTGAAGGCTGCAGCTCGGAAACTTCCAGCCAGCTCTCTGCTGTGCCAGCTACTCGAATGCACTGGAGAAGTTCGAGAATCAGGGACTCGCTCCATTTTGTGAGAACATCCGCATTCGGGTCGCAGTAGTCCTCGGTTAGCTCATCTTCGGGATCGTTTGTCGTTTGGGGTGGGGGGAACTGATAGACCAGTTTGTACAGTGTAAAAAAGTTGAGCGTGGAACGTTGGAGGAGCGGAAGGATGTCATTGTCTGCGAAGGAAGCGCTTTCGAAGGGAACTCCCGCACTCACAGATCCCTGCAGAGCGTCCAAGAGAACACAGTGATTCTCAAACCGCTTGACCTTTTCGCTTGTCTTCAGGGGAGACTCAAGCAGAGCGGCTATTGTTTCATCTATACGAGTTAAGCGCTTCTCCTCATCCTCAATATTCTCGGTGGAGCAAATGACAAACTTGGCCATCGCCTCCGCCATTCCATCGAGATTATCGGCCTTCAGGTCGGCGGTCCTGGCCAAGTCCTCTACTATGCCAGCGCAACTCTTTAGCGTTACACCGTCGACTTCAATGTCTTTACTAGACAGCGCATCCTGCCAGCACGTGGTGAGCTCCCAGAGAGTGTCCTCCGACAGATACTCCTCCGGACGATGCTCCAAGCTAAACTTAAACAGGGTGAGGAAGATTTTCTGACGCACGCCCAGAGAAGAGTTGTCGTTGCTGCAAATCACAGGCATTATTTGGGCAATGAAGCTGCCACACACCTCCACCATGTCGTCGACCAGCTCCGGCTGCTCCAGAGGACCGCACATGGCCAGCAGTATTTTATCCACAGTCTCAGCATTGATGAGTATGTCGCCGGTGTCCGTTTGAAAGAAGCACTTGTGCAGAAGGTTCAGCTTTTCTCGATCGTTATCAACCACAACCTCGGCCGCGATCCGGGCAATCACGCTGCCGGTGTCCGAGCAACTGAGCATCTGCCTTACGGCGGGCTCCCGGCAAAGGGGATAGGAGAGCAGGCGATGGAGCAGAAGGCTTTGAACCCGGTGCTGTTGCAGCTGTAAAAAGGATAAAAATTAAATATTAAAATAATTATATTTACGAATTAAACCAGCTATATTTCGAGTGCATAAAATTTCTCGGCGTTATTTATCTTGCTCTTACCTTCAATAGAGTGTCTTCAATATATTCAAAACGCTTCGCTGGCTCTAATAGAAGCAGAATTTCAAACACTATCTCGACAATCGATTCGCAGGCCTCATCATTTGGGGAATCCAGCAGGGACACAAATTTATCAAGTGCTCCACGTAGGTCTCCGCAATCTGTTAGACTCTCGTAGAACGCCGCGTCGGTAAACATTTTCGTGAGAGTGCGAATTTGGTCAACATAACGAGAGGAAGCGCTGCCACTCGCTTTATCCAGGCAGATCCTCACCAGCTTCACAACCAATTGCTTCAGTTCCTTCTGTATAAACGCAGCCGCTTCCTGAGCCTTTTTTACCGGTGTGGAAGGCTCGCTTTTCTCCACCTTTCCCTCCAGTTCCTCCACAAATTTTACACTGGGCGACTCCAGGCTGGGATTGGCCATGTGCAGGTCGTGCACGAGAAGCAAGACATGCGAGAGTAGCTGCTCGTTCACCTCCTCAACCGCCAGATCCTGAGTGACCAGCTCAAAGATGCGCGACCAGAACTGATTGAGCAACTTGGCGTACAGGCCACCATTGTCCAGGCCATTGTTGATCTGCCGGTCCCAGAAGGCAACCAGCGCCGAGCTGTGCTGGAAGAAGTTTTTCACATGTGCGCTCTCGCTATTCAGCAGCCAGCCAATGGGTTCCAGTATATTATTTTGAAGCAATCCCTCCGCGAATTCCTGCTCTCTCGGCTCCCGCTCCTTGCTGTTGTTGATCTGTTGGATCAGGAATCGCAGGCACTCGAAATATGTATTGTGGACTACTGTGCAATCCGATTTGGAGAGAGGAGGATCGAACTTGCCGGTGACGGCCAGCTTGATGTCGTCAAAGAAGCGCTGATAAAACTCATAAATATCCAGATCCTGTAGGGCAGTGGGTGTTATCTTGGACAGAAAAGGTAGGAGGTTAGGACAAATGGCCTGGGCATTGCGATTGAAACCATTGCGAAGCAGGGACGACAGTTTCGGAAGAAGGGCCTTCCGAATGTTGAGGGGAACGAACCTAATTGTTGATTACGTTTTAAACGACGGCGAATTAAACATTTAAAGGTATTATCTCACCAGTCCTCGTAGTTATTTTGAAGAAGCAAGATGCAACCCCAAACGTGGGGGGCTACTACGGGATCGGCGTCGTCTATGAACTGGAAGCAGAGCGTTATCAACTGAGCCTTTTGCGGAGATAGCACTTCCAAAAGGGCAACCGATTGCAGGACGTGGTAGATGCACTCAAACCAAGCGGCTCTGTACGGAAAACCAAGCAAATGTATTTACGTTTTTATTTGGAAGAGTTATTTAAGTGATGACTTACTTAATGGCCGGTATTTTATGCTTGGCAAAGCTCCAGAATTTTTGGTGCGTCACCAGCGTGCCGAATCCCTCCTTGACCTGGCTGAGCTCCTCCGTTTGCGCCGTTTGTTCCAAGAAGAAGGACAGAACCTTCAGGCTGCTAATAACAACGCGCTGGTACTTCTGTTCCGCCTCCTCTGCCGTGAGACTCTTCCCGATCGAAAGCGTTGCTGCAGTGTGAAAGGTCAGATTTCGGGTGGCGTACTCGAGGATCTCCAGCTGGCAGTGCATGCACACCTCCCTGGTGCGGTTCGCACTGCCGGCAAAGGTTTCTCGGAAAGATTGACCCGCGATGCTCGCGGCTGGAGCGTATGTATCGAAGCGACTTCCTAGCCAGACGGGAACCAGCAACTTCAGGTATGGAGCCATAGCCTTCTTGCACTTGGCCATAAGCAGCTGCAGCACCGTCTGCGTCAGTTCCCTTACATTATGCTCGGGGTCACTGGCCAGATTCAAGTAGTATTTGGGCCACAGGGGCAGAATGCTCTTCAAGGTCTCCACGTCAGACTGTTCGATGAGTTCCTGCAGCTCGTGCAATGCCTTCTTCTTGGTCATCGGGTCCTTCTTGGACAGTTTGCGCAGAATGATCTGTGTCTGCGGACTGATGGCCGCGTCGAAGCTGTCTGGCATCTGTTCGGCGCTGGCGAATCCCGGAGCGAACGGCACCAGGCCACCTCCATCCGCCTGAGCCGAGAAGCCCACGAAGATCGGCGTGCTGCCCAGCAGCTCCGCAGTCCGACTGCTGCTCGAGGGCTAAAAAGGTTCGGGTATTAGTGCGTCCTTGAATGTGCAATTGTGCAATTACGCCTTACTTTTGCATTATTTTTGGTTCGCGGCGCTTGTTTTGTCTTTCCACCCATCTTCTTCTTCTTCTTCGCAAATGCACTTTATCGATAGCACGTGGCGGACCAGGGCTGAGCTGTCAATATATCGATTTCGATTAAAACCAGGTTTTCATTTGTCGTTACTGAACAGCTGTTGCACCATTAAAGCCCTTGCGTGTTTCGGTTTCCACTTTCGCAAGTTTCTGGCGTTTTACAAAAAAAAAAAAATTCTAAATGAAACGTATTTGGGTCTTATAATTTTTTTAGAATGCACCTAGAGCTTTGATGAAACAACCAAATGAATGCTTGAAGTTTCAGAATTCAATCAGTGAAATTTCATATTTTTTATCGACCCAGATCAGTGGTTTTTTACCGTCGGAAAAGAATGGAAGAAATTTGTTGATTTTCTAAAACCGATTAAAAATAGTATTATGTTAGATATCCAATATTAAACTAAATATAATCTTTATTACATATAAATAGGTTAAATATTTGCGAAAAAGCCACATCGATTGGTTGACGCGATTAGCTTCCAGACTTTATTAAAGAAATTTAAAAAAAAAAACAAAACTCTGCAAATCAGTTTAGTGTTATAAGTACTTCGTACTGAGACGACGAAAATCGGCTGTGACAATTTTTATATCCAGTGTGACCAAAGAAATTAACGAAAAGCCATGAAACGCCATGAAAAGGGTAATAGTGAACAGCTGTTTGTAAACAAATTTTATAAGTGCAAAAGTCAAATAAAGATGAATTCGAACACATTGGATTTTGCAGTTTCGTTTATACGGCGCTATGGAGCTGAAGGAAAAAACAAAAATGAGAAACGTAAACGGAAGCTTGGCAAGTATTCGTAAGTATTCGTTTTCAAATATGCTATAAACAAGTTTTTAAAACATATTAATATTAAAACATGACTTTAGTATGTTTTGCAGCTCGTCAATATGGTAAAGACGCCAGCAATTTTCTTTGAAAACTTTCATATGTCGGTCAGTAACTTTGAGGAATTGTTCACCTGAGCAATGCCGCATTTTATTCAGAACAGAAATACCCGGCCGGATGCAATTGCACTGGAAGCAAAATTGGCCCTTACCCTTGAGTAAGAATGGTACAGTCTCTGTATACATAAATACATAAT
>JAEIIL010023386.1:0-11617 GCA_018905715.1 Drosophila lini
CGTCGTAGCTGCTGCTGCGGTTTGCTGCGCGATAAGCATACGGATATGTCAGTTAATTATTTGTTTATATTTTGTATCGCCTCGCTCTCCCAAAACTGTACACACTGGGCGATGTACACCGCACATTTCGTCGCCATCGAACTGCCTCTAGATGGAGCTCTATGTAGCTCTATATAGCTTCATGGCTCTACGGGTCCGCACATAACATAAAGTGCTCTATATATACTTGGGCACATCTGTGCCGATCCGATCCGTTCCGTTCCGTATATTTCGCATATGATTTTCTGCTGATTAAGGCGAAAAGCAAACTCACTCTCGCTAGATTGCGCTGGTCTGCGATTGGGTTTTTAAAAGTAAATAAGGTTTAAAAATTATTTTATGCTTGCCAAATTATTCTACTATATATTCAGAAATCTTGAAACTACATAAAGATTAATAGAAGTCTTGGAAATATATTTTTTCGAGTGAAATCTAGCACTGAAGTACCTAAATATTTACTATTAAGAAATCTATACCTTATCGGTACTTATGTTAAAGCTATTCCCAGAATTTATTGAAGATTGCTTGAGGTCGTATATCGACAGCTAAATAAACTATATAATAAACAAACTACTAAATTACTAAAGGGATATAATTTACTGAGCCTTATTAATATCCACAACAGCTTACAGACATTTTAAACTTGATATTGTTTCCTCGTGTAAGCAACAAAGTATTAATAAATAATACGTATTTAGTGTTTACAGTTTACTAAATTGTTTAATAAAGCTTTCGATTAACAAAGCCATCACTTTCCAATAAAAACTTGCATTACCAGGAGCCAGAAATGTTTAACTTAATTCGATATCCGCTTCGTTTGGGGGCAGTCAACATGTGCAGCTGCTGTTGCCACCGCAAAGGTGCATGCATCAGCAGTGGCAACATCCGCAGCAACATCCACAACAGCAGCAGCAGCAGCAACATCTACAGCGGCAACAGCAGCAAGTTGTGGCAGCAGCGAAACAGGCGATAAGAAAGAAAGCGCAGGCGAATAAACACAATGCGAAATGTCGAGGAGAAAATCAGGGGGGGAGGTGGTGGCGGTGCGGAGGGAAAATGGCTGGAAAACCGGTGCAGAAATGGCTACGTCTCCACCTTTCGCGAATGTTGCTGGCTTGCGCGATGCAGCAGCAACTTGCAACATGGCCATAAATGCAGTCACGCGGCTACACTGGCTGAGCGCCTGCTACAATGCAGCGGCCAAACACCTGGAATGGGGCATCCACCTTCGGGATAGCACCGGCTTCAGCTCCAGCTTCATCCCATTCCCAGATCCCCAGTCCCATTGGCAGTCGGAGAGGATTCCCAGTTCCATCTGCACTCGCAGCATTCCCAGTGTCTCAGGTTGCGATTGCCTGCTTCGAGGGCGGTTCATGGCGGAAGGGATGTTTCTCTCGAGGGTTGGGATCTGGATTTCAAAAAAAAATATATTGAAATAAAAAAAAAAACAATGTACAACTGTGGGTGAGGCTCAACTCGAACCCGAAAAAGCCACCAACAAAAGCTCAGCCAAAGCGGAAACCTGTTTTTTGGCCACCAAGCAAAGTGAGTTGAGTGAGTGAGCAAAGAGTTAACTTGAGCAGCGGCAGCAGCAGCAGCAGCAGCATTGACCCCAACTGACTCAACGACAAAATATGCCAGCGGTTGGAGACGGAGACAGAGAGTGAAGCTGGAGGTGGAGCTGGATATGGAGCTGAAGCCTCGGGAGATCTCTCGTATCCGAATAAATGCAGAACATGGTGCGAAATATTTAATACAAAAATGCTGAAAAGGAGTTTGGCCTGACAAAATAAAGCAACACACACCAGACAAGAGACAGTGAGGCCTCCTTAAAAGTAATAATAGGGGTATTAGGATGTTAAAAATGTTTTACAGAGCGTATAATAGATGTTTTCTAATGAGTTTCGTCTGGTATAAATAAACATTTTCGGTATTTAAGCTGTAATTGAGTAATTATAAGGAATTTAAACAGGTTCCCACATTTATTTGTGGGTTTTAAAATAGTTTCACCTTTGACTGGGGGAGGTGAAGTAAATATTTATTAGTGTTTAGTACCTTACAAGGAATTTCTGAATAGCATTTTTAAGAAATAAGTAGTTAATAATGCTAGTTATAAGGTAAAGAGTAAAGTATCTAAAAGTAACTTCACATAAAAAGAATATTTTTTTTCTTTAAATATTTAATAATTAATGATAAGTCAATACTCAGTTTTCATTTTAGAATTATAGATAATTATTAAATAAACAATTATAAACGAATACTTGTTAGGAGAGTATTGTTTCTACATGTAAATTGTATATCTCTCAAGTTTATATAGCAAAAGATACAACTGTATCCATCGAATTTAAGTTTACTGAAAGTTTGTGCCCAACTTAAGCGACAAATCCTGCAGTTTACATCTTTAGTATTCACTCTCCAATCAATTCGCATTAGTCAAGTACACCTGTACCGTGCAACTGCAACAGACGGAGCGAGGAGAGCCCAAGTAAACCTGTTTACAGTTCAAATTCACATTCGATATTCGATGTGAACTCTTTTTTTTTGTGTTTGTCGTGTCGTGTTCGTCTGGCGGGTTCTGGGGCTTCTGGTGCCTGCTTCTCCTTGGCCACATCCCATCCCATCCATCCATCCGAGTAGTTTAAAGCCACCTACGAAGCCGAAGCTTAGGCCGGGTTATCTCCAGCTTAATTGGGTCATTCACACGCGCCACTTGCCGGCCGATAGAGATGGCGATACAGCGCTGCCAAGAGAGATGGCGATGGCGACTGCGACCGCTGACAAAAAACACACACATAATACAGAGAAAAAAACACAACTTTTTTCAGCCTAGCAACAACTTCCGGTGTCTTGAAGACGAACTAAAGAAACTAAAGACCAAAGCATACATTACATGTTAGACCACTCGAAGAACGAGGCGAAAAGCGGAGACAGAGACGAAATAGTAGGCAAAACAAACGCCCGGAGAACGGAGGGCGAGGAAAAAACATTAAAAATACAAAAAATAAATAAAAAAAAAAAGACATTTGACGAGCCGGACAAATAAAACTGTTTATCAAGTGAAGAAAAAAGTATTTAAAAAGTCTTGGGTATACCATGTATTTAAGTCCAGACTTTTTCCATTGGAATTCCATTGGAATGCACCTTTTAAATGCATTTGTTAAATGTCGAGAAAGGTGGGGGAAAGTATTAGTATAAAGAATGCACTTTTAGGCCTTAATTTGTTAATAGGAAATATATGGAAAGTAAGAAGTTCCGTACAAAATAAACCAGTAGGTATTTTACAATTGTTTTCATATTAAGATATTCCTTAAAGAACTCGTTTAGAACTACAGCGTTAGAAAGATACAAAGATAGATTTGATTTCGTTAAACATTTATTTATTTATTTTATTAAAATTAGATATGTACCATTTTAAAGCCATTTATTGATATGTTTTTAAGATTACTTGTTACTTATTACGTAAATAGTTTTATAAAACGTGAAATTTGATAAATAATTTTTAAATTTAATGTAATAATAGCTAAAATGCCGTACAATTTATTGCATCGGAAGAATTCATCAAAAACACAATTCTTTGCTCCTAAAGGTAACCACTTTTATTACTTTGGCCCGCTTACAAAATTCCAGCCCGAAATACTTATTGAATTGGTTTTGAAGAGGCAGAAGATTCGAGTATCTTTGAGATTCGTATGGAAGTGAATGAATCAACGGTAACTCTCACTCGCTCCTACGCTGTTCCGCTCTCGTGTCCTTCCCCTCGCTACCTTCAAGGATCAAAATCAAAGGCAAAGGATCGAAGGTGGAAGAAGAAGCGCAGAGGCAGCGAGAATCCCAAAACAAAGTCAACAGACCAAAGACAAAGGCAAATAAATGAAAACACAAACGAGAGACACGGCCGTAAAAACTCAACCGACAACCGAGGAAGCGAGACAGCGGCAGGCACTCCAGAATGAGTGCGAGCGAGAGGGAGAGACAGAGAGAGCATAGAGATCGCAGCATTGTACAATGTACATCCATCATTTTCTAGGCAATGCAAGCAAAAAAAAGGAAAAATCAAAATACAGAAACTGCAGCGGCTTAGGAAATTATTTGGCAACTCCAAAGCGCCGCGCAAAACTGGTCTTGATCTATTTTTAAAGCCGAGCTTTGACTCGAGCTTAAACGAGATGAAACAACAACAACAAGAACAGCGAGGCCCGAAGCATAAAACATCAATCAAACGAAGTTCTACACGCAGCGCGCCTCAAGGTCTTATCAAACAAAACAGAAATGTATATTTTTTGAAAGAAAACCACAAAAACTGGTTTCGAAATGCAAATAGCCACCCACGCTGAGCATATTAATACAATAAAACCACATAATTAGGCGATAAGTTTGCAAAAATGACTTACTTATTTCTTCTCTTCTCCGCGATAATCCAGTTTGATTCCGATTTTTGTTTATTTTTATTTAGCACTGATAATTGCTTGACTTTTAATCCGAAAAACTGCAACAACAACAAAAAGAAACGGCAGAACTTTATTAGATTGCAAATACAACAAACAAATCAGTGCTCTCTCTGCTGCTCTCTTTCGGCTACGCTAGTGTGTGTGTGTGAAAATCAAAACAAACGGCAAAAACACTCGAGAGAGCGGCAGAGCTGATCCACTGTGTTCTTGTTGTTGTTGTTGCTGCTTTGCTTTTGTTTTAGTTTTAGTGACTGCAACATGTTGAATGTGTTTACGCTCTCTTGCTCTTGCTCTAACGGTAAACGAGCTGGCGCAGCAATTTATTCGTTGCAAATACAATATAAACAATTTCTTTGGCTGGCGGCAATTTTGTTTCACACACACACACACACACACACACAGGCGCGAGGGCGCACGTTACACGCACACCGTTGCAAGGGACGCGGTTGAGGGTGGCATTTTCGTGCTTAAAATAACAATAATAAATGAGACATACTATTATAGACAACTTTTAAACACTGTTTGGGTTTAGTTATAAGCTTGGGAGTAAAACACCGAAACACAAAATAAAGAAAACGCCGCCCCGAACTCGGCTTTCTTTGTCACAATTTGTCGCTATTTGTCGCAATTTGTTGCTATTTGTCACTTTTATGCACAAATTAATGCATTTCTGGTTGGTCGCACTTTAGTCACCAAGTTTTTACGAGAGTTTTCGAATTTTCCGAGCGGTTGGCGGCTAAAAACAACAAGAGTCCGCTCCGCAACCGAACGCGTCGAGTTTTTTTTATGAACAAAGACAAAAACACAAACAAACACAACAAAAGCGACGAAAGAGAGAGAGAGAAAAGTGCGGCCAGAGTATTCCCAAAAAAATCCCAAAAAATGATTTAACATTAAAATGCTCTCGTTCACAGAATAACAGAATTTTCTGTTAAAATGAGAGCCTAACAGAATTTTGTCTATGGAATTCCCCAGAGTGAGAGTAACAGAGTGGTTAACAGAATTTTGTCTATGGAATTCCCCAGAGTGAGAGTAACAGAGCTCGCAAGCGCCAAGAGAGAATCCGAGAGAGACGAAAAGTGCGGCCAGATAGCTTTCACAAAAAAAATCTCAAAAGATGCAGTTTTCCCCTAAAAAATCCACACATTACACTTAACATGAATCAATGAAAAGTCTGGCCACGCTAGTAGTTCGGACCGAAAAGCAGCGTTGCCAGACTTTTCGGTCCGAGCGACCAAAAGTACCAGATCGTCCGAGCATGTTAACATGAGAGTAACAGAGTTGTTAACAGAATTTTGCTTATGGCAAACGTTGCCAGACTGTCAGTGAACGAGTTACCAGCGTTGCCAGACTTTTCGGTAAAATTGTCTCCAATAAGAAACGTTTCTTCCAAGCCAAGTTTTGCACTTATTTCCTAACGACACATACAATGCCGGTCAAAAAGCTAGGAACAGAATAAATTAAATTTAGAATAATCCTTGAAAAATAACTTCACAAAAAACCCCCCCACTGAAAGTCTCACTTAAATTGGTGCCTACAGGTCCTTTGATTATGTATTTTTAGCACGTCACGATATATAAATATAGTTTCATTGCTTCGTTCGATAACAATACTCGAAAAACACTTGCAGATAAGAGAATTATTGAACCGTATTTTCGGTGTTATTTTTTTGTAAATACTTTTAACATTTAATTTGTAATTGTTGTTGTTGGAAACGGCTGCCTGCAATGTAGAATCAACTATTAACGGGCTTTCAACGGCTTTTCAAAAGTTTGAGACACGAGAAAAAGTTGATATTGAGGAAATCATAAGAAAATCGACGACTGGCGGGCAATATATAAATAAATTATGTATTTTTGTGCGTGTGTGTGTTGTGATGAAATACTTTCGTATGTGTGCTGCTGCTGCTGTCATGGAACACCTGTTCGTCGGATCGTAAACGTGAAACCATAATAAGGATACGGCAAACGGATACAAATGTATATATAGTTGTATATATAGAGCGGATGCGGTGCCAAAAAACAACTCAAAAAGCGAACATCGAGACAGATTCGAGGATGCGAAAGAAAAGGGAGAACAGAGAGATGACTCGTTGGCCTGAGGATGCAGCGATGGGGAGAGCGTGGTGGTGGAGGCAGGAAGCGGGGGGTGGACTCCCCCTGTTTAGGCGACGGCATCGGTATCACACTCCTCCTCGACGGTGATGTACATACCCTCCTCCTCGTAGGCCGAGTCGTGCTTGGCCAGGATTCGCAGCAGAGGACGCAGGCGCAGCCACCACTGCTTCTTGGGGATGCGCTGACTGAAAAAAAAACAAAGAAAAACCAATCAAATATCTATTTTTCATGGTAAAGGTAGGCTCTACTCACTCAAAGTTAGTCTCCGCAATGAGATCCACCAGCGGCGAGAAGCGATACTGCCTGGACACAATGCCCAGCAGCGTGGCCGTGTCCGGAGCCTTGCAGTTGACCACTCCGTTGGCATCTATATTGGCCTTGATCTGCGTGGCCAGCCAGTCCACGCACTTGGCAGCCATCTTGGTGCCCATGTTACGATCGAAGGGTGTGGGCGAGCCACCCTGCTGCATATGGCCCAGGATGTTCATGCGGCAGGTGAACAGACCCTTGCCCTCCTCCGAGTACAGGCGGTAAATGAAGTCCGTGCTGTAATTCTCGCTGGCCTTCTCATTGCGCAGAATCAAGCCGCGGGAGACGCCCTCGGCCATCTTGGAGGCCATGTGATAGACATCCTGCTGGAGATCCTTAATGGAGAACTTCTCCTCGTAGATGTAGGCAGCATCAGCGCCGCCGGCCAAGCCAGCCAAGGTGGCCAAGTAACCGCAATAACCACCCATGGTTTCGATCACAAACACACGACGCTTGGTGCCCTGCGCCGACTGGCGAATACGATCGCAAATCTCCGTGATCTCATTCAGACCCGTATCGCAGCCCAGCGAGAATTCAGTGCCGGGAACATTGTTCGAAATCGTCGAGGGGATGACCACAATGGGAATGCAGAACTGCGGATAGTTATCCCGCTGATCGGCAATCTGGCCGGCGGCATGGTAACTCTCAAAGCCGCCAATGATCAGGAGACCCTGGATCTTGAACTCCTTGAGACGAGCGGCAATTTCCTTGAATTTGCCCTCGGGGAGAGTGCGCTTGGTGCCCAAGTAGGCGCCGCCTTGGCCAACCCAGCCAGAGACATCCGACCTGGAAAAACCATTAACTTATTAAATAAAGATTCCTCTTCAAACTAGACTTGGACTCACCATCCCAGCTCCCGCACATTGCCCGCAATGAGACCCTCAACACCATCATTGATTCCATAGACCACATCGCCCCTGTAGATGGCATTGCGGACAAAGCTGCGCACGGCAGCATTCATGCCGCAGGCTGGAGCTCCAATATGCATCACCGCTAGACGGTAGCCCTCGATGCCCTTGCCCTCGGCATCGAAGCACTCCTTGGGCGGCTTCAAGCGTGTCAACATCTTGTACGTTTCCAGATTGCGCTCGAAGGAGCGACCACGCAACTTGACAGCATCCGCCCAGCGTTTCTCCTTCATGGCCTTGGCCACCGCCTGGGTGCGCTCCACGCACTCCATTAGAGGCACACGCACCGCCTGATTGCCATCCAGGGAGATGACCACCGGCACCGACTCCGGGGTGGCTTCCATGAGAGCCAGAGTGGCCTCGGCGCCCATGCGACAGGCCTGTTAGCGGAAAAAATGTACATAATTATTATAATTATTTAAATCAGGAGTGTTCTTCACTTTCACTTACCAAAATACGATCAAAAGCACTGGGATTTCCACCGCGCTGCACATGACCCAATACCGTGATACGGGCGTCGTGCTTGAGGCGCTCATCAATCACCTTCTTCACATCCTCGGCGGTTATGGGATGTCCCTCACGATCCATGGCTCCCTCGGCCACGATCACAATGTTCAGGCGCTGGCCAGCCGAACGCTCCTGTTTTGGGATTTTAATAATTTAAAATAATTAGTAATATATTATATTAAATATCTATTATTTGTGAGGATGATACAAAAACTACAACAATAGCACAAACAACTGATGAAGATGGAGAACATCTTTTCTAGGATGTGTTTTTTTATGATGTGTGCTTTGCCTTTTGAATGTTTGAAAAATGTTGGACAAACTCAGAGGCAGTAAGCTAATGAGGACAGTGCGTTTCATAACTGGCATAAATATTTAAAATTACATAACTAAGTTCAGGCAATTGATGAAATAATTATAATGCTAAATGGACCTATTTATCGATTTTCGAGCATATACACATGTATATAATATTAATATTTCTTGTCATTCTTTTAAAGTAGTAATATATGTTCTATAAATGGAATTTTGTCTTATAAAATAGGTACCATAAATAAATAAAATCATACCCAAGTTATTAAATTTTTAACAAATTTTCAAAGCCATGAAACGCACTGTTTATGAATATATAACTTCACGTAAGTAAAACACTCGCACAATCCATTAAAAATCAATAATAAATACATGTAGATGAAGTTTTTACAGATCGATTAAACGAGGATGAGGGTGTTAGTGGAGTTGGGAAAGTTAATAAAGGAGCTCGGTGACATCATGAGGAGCACACACACAAAGAAAGAAAAACAAAGAGACCCAAAGACCCAGAAACAAATAAATCAAATAGCTGTTGAAGCTGTTTTTATCGCCATGGAAATATTTGGGAAAAGCAAATTTGAAAAACTTTTTGACCAGGATTAAATAGAGAGAGTGAGAGAGAGAGAGTATACTGGGATTAACTAGCTCGCTCTAAGCCTGACCTGCTGCAGCTTGAGACAAATCTCGTCCTGCCATGTGACCGAAACCGGCTCCTCGGGTATGAACATAAAATCAGCCTCTGTGGCTATGGCTGCCGATATGGCTAAGTAACTAAAAAACAAAAGATTAAATACAAAACGGAAATAATAAAAGATGTTTCACAAATGTTTCGAGGGGGAGGGGAAAATGGGGAGTATTTGGGGTTTGGGGTAAAAACTTAAGATTAGTTACAATATGATTCGGGGATGCTGGGACAGATAGACATTAACTGTGCAGTTCTCATTCCATATCTCGGGCGGTATTCGCATTCGGAGAGAGAGAAAGACATTCGTGTGTGCAGGTAAAAGCGGAAAATAGGAAAAAGCTTTTCTGTATGGTGTGTGTATGGCACCCTAGGGGTGTTCTTTGTAGTTGTTTTTTTAAAGAAATAGTACTCAAAAGTACCAAAATGCACTACGTATGCTTTTATCTAAAAAAAAAAATAGAAGCCACAACAGCTGCACTGAGTTGGGTTTGAAGTCTTATTTACACTGGGATTTAATATTCTTGTTTAAATTAAAATTAATTTTTGTTGTCAAAACTTTACAAATTATTTATAGAATTTGTTAAGAGATTTTTTCATATTAAAATTTAAATTAATAGTCTTTAAATGTGTTAAAAAAATAGTTTTTGATTTAATAAGATTTCAAATTGTGCTGAAAAGTATGCTATAAAGTTGAGAAGCTTGAAAATCCTTTTTTTTTTAATACTTTTTGAGAGATTTTGAATTGAATTTAAAACTATTTTCCTCCTAAATATTTTTTTAAAGTTATTTTCATTAAATTGTTTTCTAAATTTTTATTAAATTTAAATTTAAAATTAATATTTTTAATTAAAATTTATAAACAAAATTTAAAAGAGCTTGCAATTCTTTCCTTTAGCCAAATCAAAACTCAGAAATGTTTGATTTAAATTTAAAAATTTCAAGAATATTTCTCCCTTTGACTTCATAACCTTTTATCTCAGTGCAGCAAGACAATGGTTATAAGATCAGCATCTTGCCTGGGCCAGCTGGGAGCAGAGCCTGTCTGGCCAGTCGACCTTGGGCGGCATTTCGGGAATGAATATGAAATCCGCCTCGCACGCCAGTCCGCCCACAAGAGCTAAATAGCTGCAATAATAATACATTACAAGAGATATTAGTCAAAGGGAGGAAAAGGGAGACAACTGAAGGGGATTCATGGTTACAGGGGGGGACACTAAAGATCGATCGTTCGACAAAAATTTAAAATGTGCGCGACAATCAACAGAGATTTCCATTATCTTTTTGGGGGCTTGCCTGTTCCAACTTGAGGACAAGTCGATCGGGCCAATCTTGCGGCGGCGGATACTCGGGCAGAAAGACGTAGTCTGCCTCGGAGATAATGCCAGCCACCACTGGCAGATAGCTAGGGATATATTATATATATATATTCAGGTGCAGGTACATTAGCTGAGATCCCCATTTAATCACTTGGACACTTAGGCTATTAAAACCTTTGAGACTCGTCAACTTACCCGCAATGACGACCCATGACCTCCATGATGAAGGTGCGCTGATGTGAGTAGGCCGTGCTGGAAATAGCATCGATGGCCTCAATGATGCGATGCAGGGCCGTGTCCGTGCCGATGGTCATGTCCGTGCCACAGAAATCGTTGTCAATGGAGCCCACCTGTATGGCACATTTTTATAAATTATTCAGCTCAAGGTAAACATCTTAAAGGACTCCCTACCAATCCCACAATGTGCAGGACATTAAACTTCTCCTGCTGCTCGGTGGTAATGGTCTTGTTCTTCACCAGCTCCTCCAGCAGGCTGGACCACTCCTGACGGAACAGATTGGCACCGGTCAGGGAGCCATCACCTCCAATCACCACCAGATTGGTAATTCCCCTCTGGATCAGATTGTTGGCAGCCTTGAGACGTCCCTGACGCTCACGGAAGTCCTGGCAGCGAGCAGAGCCAATGATGGTGCCACCACGATGGATGATGGACGAGACCGAGGCCCAGTTGGCCTCCTGGATGCAGTCGCCGCCATCCACCATGCCCTGGTAGCCCTCGCGGATGAAGTACACCTGAGGTGGAAGGATATTTAATAGGAATTTAGTGGGGATTTTATTTAAATAAATTTAAAATGATGTTGGGGATTTTAGTGTTTTCTCAAAAAGTTTAAATCATTTTCTAGCTCTGGAAAACTATGTTAAAAAGGTAAATAAATTTTGAAAATATAATTTTGACCATTAACCAAAGGTTAATAAATAGCAAAACTAAAATCAATTTAAATTTGCATTTATATTG
>JAEIIL010023387.1:0-18959 GCA_018905715.1 Drosophila lini
AATCTTAGTGGCCGCCAACAATTAATCAGCGGGCAGTACCCTACTGCCACCCCCCTACGGATATATCACCTACCGGCTCTACCCCTGCCGCGGAGGAGCCGCCAGCCGGCACTAACAATTAAATAATTTATATATACATAAATACCGCTTAAGAGCACACAACAGACAAAGCCCAGACAGACACATTAATTTCGAGTCATTCGCCCATTCACGGGGCTGTTAAGAATCAAAAATTGAGAATCAAACAAGGCGCTGCGCTTCAAATCCGATCGTCTTCGATCTTCCACCAGGTGGAAGAGGAGGGACAGGCACTCGCTGGAGTGGCTCCAGAGTTGTGGGGGCAATCAACAATGGAGAGGGGAGCAGGGAGTGGGCAGTGGGGAATGGGGCTCGTTCCGTCGTCGAACACATAGCTTAAAGTTCAATGACTGACGCGTTGCGTTCTTGTTCTGGCTGCGGTTGTCGTCGCTCTGCAGTTCCTCTTAGAGTTGGAGTTGGAGTTGCTGCGGCTGCATAGGAATCCATCAGCAGGCAACTTTGACTCGAACCCCATTTATATTGGCCATTCGCTTTGGCTTGTGCTTTTGCTCTTGGTTTTGGCTTTGGTCTTGGTTCTCTTCGCCTGGCTAGCCAAACGTGCAAAAATGCGGCAGCGATCGACAATCAATCCTACAGATTCCAGACGCAGCTTCGCTTCTTCTTTGCTGCCACTCGAGGAGGCACGCAACAAGCCATTTTTTTGCATGCCTCTTCTCCGCGTGGCCTTAAGTGGCTGCTTCACTTGCGGCCAAGTTGAGCAAACAAAAGCTGAACAAATCTGGCCAAGAGTGTTATCTAAGAACGAGAGGAACATGCCGACTTGCAAGAGTAAATACATTTTGTATTTCTGGAGCTTGAAACAACTGAAGCGATGAACTCTTTGCTTTTTACAAGGTTTATTAAAATCTGTATGGGACTACATAGAGACAGAATGGAGCTATATTTGACTTATTTAACTGAGATCCTAGACAAAATAAACTATGTATGTATTTGGAAAAACACAATGGGGAAACACAATGTCAAAGAAAGAAACTACTCGGCATCCCTGCTCAATGGTATTTGTAAGAATTATTATATTAATATATAAAATATTTGGCTAGAAGACAGGACCAAAGCCTAAACCCGTCTGTACTCTTTAGATTCAGGGTAGGAACATTCCAAGGAATCGGAACCTGGGCCCTGGACTGCAACTGAAGCTGAGGCTTCGACTTTGACTTCGCCTGAGAATTCATCTTGGCCGCCAATGTTTACATGCACACGATGACAGACGCGTCTATTTATCTGTATCTGTATCTGGTTGGCTGGACTGGGACTGGGACTGGTTGTGTTTGGTTGGTTTACATTTCGGTTTTGCGCTTCGAGTGAGAGAAAAATGTTGGGAAAATAAACAAGAGCTCCGCCTCGGCGAGAATGCCAGCCGCAAGTGAAGTGGAGTGGAGTGGATTGGCCCCAAAAAACCCAAACAGAAACCGAGTCAGAAACGGAAAATAAAAGGGGGCCCTGGGGCAGTCTTTGGCAGCAGCGATCAAATGCTCATCAGCGCACTTGAAAAATAATGCGTTTGCCGTTTAAGACAAAAAAATAGGAGCCGACGCACTGCAGTTATATCTGCGGCTGTGGCTGTATCTGTATCTGCTGCGAGTACAAGAACGAGTGCCAGTATGTATCTTTTTTGTACATTTTCGAGGCATTTTCATAGCTGGCTGTGTTTTTCGTTGGCTTGTTTGTTTAGTTTTCGAGGCAGCCCAGCACAGCGCACACATATACGCACGCAGACACTCGCACGCAATGTTGCAGGTGGGAACAGGTTTTTCGTTTGGTCTTTAGTTTTCGTTTTTCGGTTTCGTGTGTCTTTTTTCGTGTGTGTATGTTTGGATGCGGGCCGTATCTCTCTTGGCCTTAGCCAGCAACTGGCAACAACTTGCGCGTTATTTATGCCCCCACTGTGTGGCCGTAATTACGAATTTCGTATTTCCTGCTGGAAAGAATCCACGGGCATGTGTATCTCTGCGCATCTAAGCAGCCTAGGCCCACGCACATGTGTCCTCCGGCTGGAGTCAAGTTCCCAGTAAGAGACCACTGCCCAGTAAGTGCGTAAGTGGACAGCGGCGAGTAGTGCTCTTCAAAGGGGCCTCCTCTCGCGAAAAGCGCCTGCTGCGCCCATGCCAGTCACGTACAACTGCAACATGTTGCCCGGCAATATGGCCGATCGGATCGATGGCTGGATATATAGTAAGTGCGTTAGTTCCTTGGTTACCCTTGGTACGGCGGTAACAGGCCTAGAACGAATGGGAATTACCCTCGACGGCTGGCTGGCTGCTCCTCACGCTCGGCTGCTCTCGTATATAAAATTCAGCCAAGAGCCACTTTTCCGAGTGGTGGTTAGCATTCGCCACAAATGGCGCGATGTAATGGCATTTCTAATATGGACACATTAATGGCCCCGGGACACACAGGTGAGAGGGAGGGGCGGGCACATGGAGTTCGAGGGGACGAAAATTGCAAAATTTCAAAATTAACAACCAACAACAGCTGGGGAGGAAATAATAGTTCTTGAAAACCAAATGTTCACACAACAGACTAGGGAAATAAATGTTTTGGATGGGAATTACTAAGGGGAAATAGCTATTAGATAAATCCATTTATACTTTTGTTAATTGAGGTGCTGTTTATGTTTAGTTATTGTTATGGTATTTCTGAAATGGAAATAGGAAAATGAATATATTCCTGGCATAAATATTTCATAATTATAATGGGAAAACAAAGATGTTAAGCGATTAAAATCTATTTTTGCAAAAGTAAATAAAGTAAATTTAGATTACTTTCGAAAACGATGAGTAATTATTGTTTGTTTTAACTTCAATTAATATTATTTATCATTTATTTTATCCTAAGTTCGCTTTATATCTGGATTGAGATTAATTTTGACTCTTAATATAATATATAGTTTATTAAGAATACATTTATCAATGGTCTCAACTTTTGAAATAAGGTTCCAAAATATTATAAGCTGTTGCTAAACCATGCCTTTATATTTAATAGCTCTATTATTTCGCCCACAGTTGTTGCACATATGCAGAAGCCAGAGAGTGCTCTGCTCTTGTTTTTCCCGGGCTTCATACCTGAGCAATTAGTGCGACGTTTCCACTGCACATGCAGTAGCCCAAAGAGCAGCGGCAGCTGCTGTTCGGCTCGCCACTTGGGCAGCTGACAAGGAGCTGAAGGGGCAGAGCTCTTGCAAAATGACAGCTGACAATGGATTGCCACGTTCTGCCCCTCTTGCTGAAAAAAGGCAGCGGCTAAGTGCACAATAATAATAACAACGACCAGAGCCAAGCGAAAAAGCTGCAGTCAGCGTCGCCAGGCTGGCGTCGAGATTTCATAAAAATATTGAACGTTTTCAGGCGAATAACAAAATTCGGAGTGCCAGCGAAAAGGCAAAGAGGCGATAAACTGCAAGAGAAGCAATTCGGATAGCCAGCCGGCCGAGAGATTACCCAATGGAAAATCGGCTTTTCGCATATCCAGCAGTTTGACAGCCACTGCAGATAACCTGTTGCCTGCCACAGTTGCCATTTACCAGTTGCCACACAAATGGCCATTCGTGTTGGCCGGTATTTAACACAAGGTCGCGAAAACAATGAGCCAAACGACTTTAGACCGCTTATCTAAGCGCTCCACTCAGTCTCTCGGCTCCTCGGTAATTGTAGAAGCCTCCGCTGGACGCCGCCAAGAAGCTAATTGCATGGACAGGCACAGGCGACGACCCAGCCAGCTCCACCCACAAATCCAACTCTGAATAATAGCACAGGGGCGAGGGGAGCTTGCTGCGAAGGCGACAAAGTAAACAAGGTGTTAATTTCCACTGCTCCGCTTGGTATTATTCTCTCGTTTCCTTTTCAATTGGAGATGCTCTGGATAAAGGGTATGGCGACTGTAATTGCCAGTTTGTCACGATAAATAGCAGGGACATTATAGTAAAGTGAAAGGGACACATTTTCATTGAATAATACAAAAAAAAAAAAAAGGGAACATAAATGGAGGTATCTCTTTTTGATTAAAACTAATTGAATTATATAAATATAACCAGTTTTGCTACTTTTTAAGTGCGTTTTTTCTTTTTAATTAAATTTTCTTTAAAATTAAAACAGAGTGTGCCTACATGACATTTAGAAAAATTCACGGATTTCATTCTTTATTTCTCTTTAAAAATTATTTAGAAAAGAAATTCGTGCCAAATAATGATATATATATGTATATGCAAATTTTAAGTCTTTTTTGTTCAATTGTATTATTATTTTTTGTAGACAGATAATTCTTTATAAAGAAAGCTTTGTGACCTAAATGAATCAACAAAAGAATCATTTATTGTATTCATGAGGTCGGAATTAGAATATTGACAATGAAACGCAAAGATTTTTAATGAAAAAAAGATTCCAAGAACAGCAATGAAATGTAATTAAAATATAAACAATAATGAACAAAAATATACATTCCTTCAGTTAATTAATGTGCAGAACCTAACTTTGTGTCACATTAATCAACTTTTTTAACAAAACCCTTTGCTATGCACTTTTGGTTAGGGTATAAAGGGCCTCGGCCCCGCCTTTACATCTTTCAATTATACACTTTTTGCTCTTCCCTTTTGCGCCTTTGCAAATTAAATTCCCTCGCGAGCTGCGAAAGCAGATAAGATTGGAGCACGTTCGTCGGCCCCGCTCCCTGCTTCCTGGTCCCTGCTCCCAGACAGCCACCCACACAGAAGCAGGGCCACGCATACAAAGCGGCAGCAGCAGATGACAGGCGATAAGCACAAGCCGCTCGTGATAACGCACTTGACTTTGTCGCGAATCGTGCGGGGAATACGCGCCGCTCCCACTCGTCACGGATGGGATTACTCCCCGGATTAGTAAAGAGTTGGATGGTGATGGATGTACTTACGAACTGTGACCGTTTTCGGGTCGTAGGCACAGACGCGTCGCTCCACCGCCACAATCTTGCGCTGCACGCGGCCCGCCCGCTCGCCCACCGCCTGCAGGTCCCGCTGCAGGTCGTCGAAGATGTCGCTGGCGATGAGCACCAGGCTGGCCAGCTGCCGCAGGGCGTTGCTGAGCGTGATGTTGCTGATCGAGTCGAATTCGTGACCGGACACCACCTTGGAGGAGCCGGCGGTGGGCGATTGCGGGGCACTGGCGATCCGGGCCAGTGCAGGCCGTTGCTGGCTGGGATGCCGTGAATTGGGCAGGGACTGCGATTGATGGCGCGTGGGCGATGTGGACAGGAACTCGACGTGCTGCTTCAGCTTCTTCATGGGCGCCGGTGCTGGAGGCAGGGGCTGTTGCTGCAGCTCCTCATCCTCCCCGTTGTGGCTGTGGTGCACCAGGACCCGGGTGAGCGAGGTTGGCGAGCCATCTGCGTCCCCGTCCGGCGACTGCTTGTTGATGCAATTGTTGTTCCGGCACTTGCCCGGCGTGCAGTGGAAGCGGCCGGCGGCATGGCCCAAGCTGGCCGCCGTGGCCTGGGCCACATTGACGGGCTGCACCACGCGCTGGACGAAGGGCATCTCTCTGGGTCGGGCGGCTACTAGCTGCACCTCATTCGCTCAGCCTCGCTACCGCTAGCCGGCACCAAAAAAAATAGTGATAATCCAAGCTAAACACACACGCACACACACAGACGCCGGTCGTCGAGCCGAACCAAAAACTGGTCGGACAACTTCTGGACTTGAATCCTCCGCGGTCGCAGCCTCCACTAGCTATTGTCTCCCGATTTCGGCATAAATTCCTTTGCCCGGTTCTCACGCGCGAACGCAAACACACAAACTAGTTTAATTTTAACTGGTTTATTGTATTGGGCTCCTTTTCGGTTACAGCCCAGTCTCGTACATCGCGCAATTAGCAGCCGCACACGGAATATTGCCAGGTGATTAGTGCGATTTAATGGCCCGGCCGCCACCGTTACGCGTCGTTCGAAAGGTGTGTTGCCGGCTTCAAAAATCGACGGTCCGCGCACGTCGTCGTTCGCCGGTTTCAAAAATAAATATAGCTGGCCCAGTGTGGCCAGAGGAACATATTTGGCTTTCCCCCTAAAGAAAATCCCAAGACAAACGGTCACGCTGAATGACATTTTTTAGGCGCTTTCAAAACGTTTTAAGCTAATTTAGATTTTTCAAACTGTGTTTTCTGTAACGATTGATTTTCGCTAATTATTGGTTTCAGGAATAGGAAACCAGTTTTAGGGACTTCATTTCGGAAATATTGCAAACAGAGCAAATAGACTGTGCTGTTTTGATATTATACCAAAATAACATCATAATTCAAATTACCAAAAGTTAATGTAACAATTGCATTGAAAATTGTGCAATCACAGGCTCAATCCTCCTTTTTCTTAGAATTCCGCATGTAGCACTGGACATAGAAGTTGATGAACATGATTAACATGATCGCGGAGGAGCAGCTGTACAAAAAGGTCATTCCCTGAGATTTCTGGCATTCGGGCTGGGCGGCAGTATAGGCGCAATGGGCAAACATTAGAATGAACTGCAACATCTGGAGCAGTGTGAGGTACCGCTTCCAGGGCACCGCACTGCCAGCGATGGCCGAGTAATAGTAGCAGTACATGACCACGTGCACGAAGACGTTTATGAAGCAAAGCAAAAACAAGTGTCCTCCATAGCCTTGAAAACGAATGATAAAATAGCCCGCAGACGGCATCAGGACATGGTGGAACACATGCAGGTAGGTTATCTGACGGTACTTCTTGCGCAGCACAATGAAAAAGGTGTCCAGCAGGTCAACGATCTTGTTGATGTAGTAAGCGTAAGCAATAGTGCGTTCCCAGTTTTTTAGAGGGTGATCCTGCGGCAAAACTTTCATGCACTTGAAGTTATACGGCCGGAACACGAACAGGAAATAGAATCCCTAGAGCAAAATCTGATCAGTTAACTGTGCTGTTGTAATATGCGGCTCCAAACTCACCGGCAAGAGCATCGCTATATTGTAGAGTATCTGAATCATGTTGTAGCACTTGAGAACTCCATTTAGCTTATACGGTTTCCGGTGCTTCATGAACTTCCTGCCGGCCTTGAAGATCACCAGCAAGTATCCCGTGACAATGATCAAAATGGGGACGGGTCCGGTGGCCAACGGCAGCTGCTTGGAGTCGGCATAGGGAGTCCGGAATATATCGAACATGTTAGCTCTAAGATTGTGAATTATAGGACTGCTCTCCACTTAAGCTTCGACTTGATGTTTAAATCATGGTTTTTAGAAAGTTCCGCAATTACTTTGTAACGGTTTTTTGATTTGAGCCAGCCGTTAGGGGCACTCTTCCAAGGGAGAGTATTTTTGCTTGCCACACACGGTCACACTGTGCATGTGCAACAAAACGCGCGCGTAGCCGACGATTGGTAAATATTGCAATAAATCGCGAAATTTAAAAAGAGATACGCTTAAGACCGGTGAAAGAGTCGCCCAAAAATGTCCGCCAGCTCCTCCAGCACCGCCTGCAAGCGTCTCCTCTTTGGCCGCTGTATGCGCGCTATACTCCTGTGCGTGGCCATACAGTTCCTTCTGCTGACTGTCTTCCTGCTGTCGGTGAACTTCACGCTGCTGCATCCGCTCGCCTGGGTGACCGGAACGTTGGGCCTGGTGGCCAGCTGGTACACTTGGTTTGCCAGCATCCCGCTGGTGATTGCAGTCGTTCTCTATGGATGCTTTCTCTGTCAACAGCACCTCTTGGAGCGACCGTACTGCCACACGCGCTACCGCTGGCTCCTGAGCCACGGACCGCGCAAGCTGCTTTTCTTGGCCGCTCATATCATGGTTGGATTCCTAACCGCGTGGCTCTACACGGGATATCTGCACACGGACTATCAGTAAGTTTACTTGGTCACATGGAAGAACGAGAAAACTTAACCAGCAAATTTGCAACCTGCAGGCATCTTCGGTACAAGTGCTACGGCCAAGACTGCGTGAGTGCCTACCACGTTTATCTGCTGGGCATGGGCATTACCGCCGGATTTTACTACTTCGCCTCCGTCCACATGCGCCAGGAGGTCTCCATTGAGTTCCCCATCGTGGAGCAGTCCCACGGCGAAAGGCTCCGCGAACTCCTGTACGCCACCCTAACTCGATCCCTATTCAGGTCGCTGTTGCCCACGATTAGCTATACCTTGGCATATTGGCTGTTAGGGCCCCTAGTGTGCCGCAGACTGAGCCACTTCTTGTCAGTGGACCTGGACGAGCGACTCGAGGGTTTTTTCGGTGTGGCCACCAATGTCCGTCTGCTCTTTTACGGCTGGTTGCTAACTGCCCAGATTCTGAGCAATATGCACCTAATGCACTGCTTCTACGGCATGCAGCTGTCGGAGGACATTCCCCTGGTAGTGGCCAAGCAGCGAGCGCCTTTTGTCCACGAACAGGAGGTGACCGTGGTGGCGGGGCTTGGGGTTTTCAACGTTTACGTAGTACAATGCCTGGCTGCTCACTACTTCTACAAGTTGGCCTGGCGTAAGGATTCCACACAGCGGGCCGAGATTTTCCAGCTCACAGAGCCGGGCAACCGGCCGGCGAACTGGCGAGCGCTCTGCGATCAGTGCCTGAGCATCCTGGGCAGCTTCACCGAGGAACTAACAGAGTCTATGCAAAAGATTAGCGTGCTTAAGGGCGCCCAGAGCTTGCCCGTACCACCCAAAACCATCGAGTCCACCAATGCCAGCTTGATGGCCGAGAAGTTGCTCCTGCGGCAGTACAACCAGATGCACGGCATCCGGCCAATTGTGTCGCCAGCCCAGGAAGCTGCAATTGAACGGCCGGTCAACGGCATCCGCCATGTGCCCAACTGGTGTGAGCGCGTGTCCACACAGATTGAGGGGGTGTTTCAGCGTCTGCTGAAGCGAGTTCCCGGCATCGTTTACTTCTTTAATGAGCAGGAAGGAGCCAAGACAGCCTACCTGCTGACCAATTCCCTGCCGGTTGTGTACATATCGCAGGCTTTGGCGCAGGTTTGCGTGGCCTCGCTTAAAGAGGATCGCTATGGGGTGGTCCAGAACGATCTGCCGGCCATCATCAAGGTCCTGAACAAGCTTCAAGGCGAGCTCCAGAAGCTGAGCAGCGTGATAGGAAGCCTGCGGGCGCCCAGCACTGCATTCAGCGTCCTTCATTGCGCTGTGCGCCGTAGTTTGTACAACATTTGCAACTCCTTCGGCGACTACCTGGGGGATCTGCTGCCGCCCGGCGAGGAGGTGAGGCAGCTGCAGGATCTCATCTACCAGGAGTAGATTCCTCCGTCACCCTCCATCACACACACACTTCATCTTGTAACATGTTTTGCATCTCTTTCTTTAGTTGTTGTCTGCGGTAACAATAAAAATTTATAAATACAACTACAAATGTACAATAGTTAAATACACCTATTGACTGTTTAACTTATGAAGTAAGTAATGAATAACACGCGATTTGATCATAACTAGCACTGATGAAATGGTCTGCAAGGTGAATGTGTACAAGCCGCTCTCTTCCGGGAGAGAGAAGCACTCACTGCTCCTCCATGGCCACTGCGAACATGAGCAGGGCCACATCCTGCTCCAGCCTTCGGTTGGGTCATGCTTCGGCTTTCACTGGCAGTGAGATCGCAGCGGTGGCTGCCTCGCCGAGCGACTGCTCCAGTTGCACGGCCACCTCGTCCAGGTGCTTTAGTGCCTCCTTGGCCTTGCGATTGCGGCCGTCCACGAAGATCTGCGTCTCCAGGAAGTTCAGGGCACGGAAGGCCATGCCCCCGAGTGGGTCGTAAAAGCCTTCATAGGTCTTTGGGTTTCTGGCACCCGCGCTCTGATCCGGCGTGTTGGGATCGAAGGGCACGTACTCCAGTATAGGTTCCTTGTGCCACCGGAAGATGTTTCGCGAATCTGGGGATTAAGGAAGCTTTAGGTATCTCCGACAACTTAAAAGGTAAGTTGGTGAGCTACCTAGGTCAGCCAGCACACGCGTCATCTCGCGAATCTGGGCATCCTGTCGCTCCAAACGGAAGTTCATCTCCGTCAGCATGTTGGTAAGCTCCATCTTCTCTGCCTGCACCTGTTCGTTCTTCTTGTTCTCCTTGATGCTTTGACTAAAAGCAGGTAAGGATTATTACAGCTTAAGTGAACTCTCAACTCCAAGGTTCACGCTATACTAACCGTGAGTACTCGAAGATGAGCAGACCGGCGCCGATGGTAAAGATGATGAACTCGCCCAGGAGATTGGCTCCCAGCTCAATGGCCATCGCCTCGTTCAACGGCGGCACATTTACCCGTCCGCCCATGTTCAGCGCCCACATCTTGGTCTTCACCTCCACCCAATTGTAGACTGCAAAGATATGGAGGGGTTTACTCGCGGCTCCGGCTCTAATCTCCTTGAATCATATCAATTCCACATCCAACACTTACACTGCGCCGGCGGCATGCAAATGTACTTCCTGAAGAAGGGACTCGACTTGGCGTTGGACTTGATCACATTGGCTATCGGCTTGCTGATCTGCTTGATGGCCAAGACACCAAGCTTGGCCGCAGGGAAGACGCCGATTACCATTGTTTTTTTTTAACCAAAAATTATTACAAAATATGCATGCAGTGTGCCCGTAGCCCGAGCTTTCGAATATACCAAAGCTCTGATAAAACGCACTAAAGCGTGTAAGATACCGGTGATATTTAAATTTCTCGATTCCTTTTGAATATATTTAAATTTGTATATTTAATGGTAAATATAACTCTTAAAACGAAGAAGACTTTCAGAAAACTTAGTGAACCTGATGCATTTTTTTTCTCAAAGTCTGATAGAAAAATATATTTTGGATTATAAGAGTGTTAACTAAACCTGAAAGGGATAACAAAAATTTTATATAACTTGTTAAGTTTTGTTGCTATTCAAAAGAGCCTTGATATAGGAAATGTCTTTATCCTGCTGCTCGATATCTGCACCGATGCCGTCCAGTTGCTCGAACAGAACTCTCCTCTGCTCCATCTCCTCCTGAAGTTTTTTCTGCGTCTTCAACTGCTGCCTAAAAAAAAAAATAAGATGAAAACTAGCGAGTACAAATGAACTCGGTTACGTCCAACCGCGAAAACTCATGGACGATTAATCCCACGCCAATGATCAACACAATGACTTCGCTAAGCATATCAGTGCCAAGTTGGGTTGCTATCGCGGGAGGGAGAGGCGGAACCCTCTTTGGTTGCTTCAGTCGCAGCATCCGCATCTTCCAGCGGACCTCAAATTTGTTGTAGAGCTGCGCCGGAGGTATGATGATGTAGCGCCGAACGTAGGGATTGTGTTTGCCAGCCCACATTAAAAGGTTGCCGATGGGCTTGCTGACCCGCTTCAATCCATGTACAAAGATTTTCCCCAATGGAAAGCTTCCGATCACCATTGTCCCGAAACTTTAAATTTTGAACGAGCTCAAGGCAACTGAAGTTTCGTAGACGACTCGGTTTCAGTTATGACCAGCAGCAATCACATGATCTATCCTTGCTTCCTATCAACATCTTCAGCTGCCTAATTTCCTGGGTCTGAGAGGCTACCTTCTCGGATAGGTTGCTAATTTTCGTATCCAATTGGTCTCGAACAAGCCTGTTCTCTTCCTGCTTAGATTTCTCTTTTCTGTTCTGCCTGGAAATGGAGATCGTTGTATTAGGACGAAGTACATCAGTTAAGACTTTTCATTGTGAAATAAATTATTACAAACCTGGAAAACTCCGCCACCAAAGCAAGACAACCTATGAGGAATATACACATCTCGCCCAGCAGGTCTCCGCCCATTTCAATGGACATTGCGTGGTTCAGAGGCGGAACAAAACGCGGCTGCCTCATCCCCAGCATCCACATTTTTGAGCGCACAGAGATATTGTTGTATACTGGGAATGAAATATCAGGCTATCAGACCGTGGCAATTGTCCCACTAAATACTCACATTGGGCTGAAGGGGCGACAACCAGAGCTTTGAAGGCCGGATTCCTTATAGCCGTACGTTTTATCAGATTGCTAATGGGCTTGGCAATGTGCCTAACACCTAATAATCCTAATTTCACTATGGGGAAGGTGCCGACTACCATTCTAGCTGTATAACTTTCAAGCAACTTTAATTTCCCTTATCCTTTTTTTTTCGACTTTTTTTGGAAACCGTTAGGCGTGGTTTTTTAAAAAAGGTAACGTCTTCTTAGCTTTTGCTGTGTGAAAAAGGATATTTTGGCATTTAGTACACGGCCACACTGTTCAGCTCTATAGTTTTGGATTTCAACAACTTATCATTAACAACTTATCACAATTTATCAACAACAATGTCGGCACCTGAAAGCTCTGATGAAGAAACGGACTTCAAAGTGGTTTCCTCCACTAATTACCAGCGTGTCCAGGATAAAGTAGCCAAGGTAAAATTAAAATATGCTCGATGCTGCCAACTGTCTCGGGAAATCAGCTGGACATCTGGCCTATATCCGATTTAAAATGTACCCTATCTTCCAGATAAGCTACGCAGATGGCATAGCCGATGGTCGGGAAAAGGTGTTTCAGGACAGCTTTGATCAGGGCTACAAGGATGGCCTTACAATGGCCTTGGAACTGGCCAAACTTAGCGCCTTCTATGAAACCCTTCAAGAACATGCGGAACGAGAGGCCTATCAGAACCTTAAGCTTGCAGCTCCCACCGACAAGGACCACTTCAAGTATTTAGAACACCAAGGAGCACCTCTAAGCGTTGTGAGGGACAAGCAAAGGACCTACTTGGACGACCTGATAGGACAATGTGCACAGGCTCTCCCATCAACTACAAATTTATTCGCATCAGGCTCCTCTAGTTAGTGTTAATGTGGTTTAATGGATTTTTTTTTGGGAATTATCAAAATTAACTGAAAATATAGATCCTTTTGCGACTTATAAATACAGGCCCTCGGGCGTGCCCTCCTTCTTCCGGTAGAGGACGCTCTCCTTCGACTTCTTAAAGTCCTCGTTGGTCACCTTCATGCGTCGCTCACGCAGCGCCATCAGGCCTGCCTCCGTGCAGATGGCCTTGATGTCGGCGCCGGAGAGATCATCCTTGGCCATGATCAGTTCACTGAGGTTCACGTCCTCGGCCAGGGTCATGCGCGAGGTGTGGATGGTGAAAATGCGACGCTTGGTCTTCTCGTCGGGCAGCGGGAACTCGATCTTGCGATCAATACGACCGGGACGAATTAGCGCCGGATCCAGGGTCTCAATACGATTGGTGGCCATGATCACCTTGACGTCTCCACGCGAATCGAAGCCATCCAGTTGGTTGAGCAGCTCCAGCATAGTACGCTGGATCTCACGCTCGCCACCAGAGTTCGAATCGTAGCGCTTTGTACCCACGGCGTCGATTTCGTCGATGAACACAATGGAGGGTGCGTGCTCCTCGGCCACGCGGAAGAGCTCTCGCACCAACTTGGGCCCGTCACCCAGGTACTTCTGGATCAGCTCAGAGCCCACCACACGCAGGAACGTCGCCGAGGTTTGGTTGGCCACCGCCTTGGCCAGCAGGGTCTTTCCTGTGCCCGGGGGACCGTAGAGAATGACACCCTTGGGCGGCTTGATGCCCATCTCCTCGTAATATTCGGGATGTGTCAACGGTAGCTCGACAGACTCCTTGATCTCCTGGATCTGAGTGTCAAGTCCACCGATGTCTGCGTACGTCTCTTGCGGCGCCTTCTCCAGCTTCATCACCGTGACCATGGGGTCAGTGTCGTCGCTGAGCACTCCTACCACAGCGTGCACCTTGTGGTTGAGCAGCACGGAGCAGCCCGGCTCCAGCTGGTCCTTGTCCACGAATGACAGAATGCTAACGTAGTGCTCGGATCCCACAGACGTCGACACGATGGCGTGGTTGTCGTCGATGATCTCCTCCAGATTGCCCACAGACATGGGTGTTCCGCGCAGGTCGTCCACCTTGGAGCGCTCCTCCTCGTTCTTCTCGTCCTGGGGCTTGAGGCGCTCCTGGTTGCGGATGAACTCGTCCTCCATCATGAGGTAGTCCTTGATCCGCTCCAGCTTCAGCAGCTTCAACCGGCAGCGGGTGTGGGGCGTCACCTGGGGCAGCTTCATGGCCGCATCTGGACCCTTTGCGCGACGCTTCTTCTTGCCGACGCGGGTCGGGATCGGGGGCTCGTACTTCTTCTTTTTGTCCTTGTCATCCTTCTTGTCGCCAGCGCCCCCTTGGGCCGATTGGTTTTGTCCCTGCAAGGCGAGGATTAGCGTTTAGCAGTTAGTTGCGTCCTACCCACTTCCTCCTTACCATTTTGCTTTTGTGCTGCTACTAGTTTCCACAACCTTTAATAATCTTTGACTTTTTTTGTCGGCAACACAAAAACAGAATTTCCACTAGTCATAAGCGAAGCGAAGTTGGCTGCGGCTACCTTACCGTATCTGTGAATCGGGCGGTCTGGCAGCACTCCGACTGCTTATCGATAACAGTGATAACAATCTGGCAACGACGGATTTTTTTGTTTATTGTTTGGTTTCTGCCGCGAATTACTGAAAATATTTAAATTGCTGCTATTAAACATAATCAATGGATCAAAATGCCAAGAACATCGATATCAAACTCGACACAGGCGACGTTTTGACTACCGGCACCGCAGCGGAGTTTGTGAACGGCATCCTGGACTTCCTGCTATATCAGCGACGCCAGATTCCCTTCGTCTACAAAACATACAAATATTATGTGGAAAAGTGGTCCGATGCTGAGGAATTGGGGGAAGTGCCGGATCAGGGATCGTTTGCCAACTACCAGCTCAACCAGCAGCGCTCCAAGGCGAAGGCCACCAAGGAGTCCATCAGCGACATGCGAGAGGTGAGTACAAGACGTCGAGATACGCCATTTGCTTACCTGACACATGCCTTTACCTGCAGCTCATAAGACAAGCCTTCAGGACGTCCGCCGTGAAGAGCCTGCGGTTTCTGTTCGGCACCAATACCTTCATGCCCTCGGAGGCGTACACCCTGCACATCCCCCACGACTCCATATCTAGGTCTCACTACTGCGAGCACCATGCCTTGCCTGAAGGTCGTATCAATCAGGCGCTGCTCCGCCTTCTTACCTGCGAGGATCTGTACACACTCTTCTCCACGGAACTGAACGCCACCAATGTCTTTCTGGAACTGGAACTGTTCACCGCCTCGGAAACCCAGCAGGATGCGACCAATCTTATTCCCAAAGCTGTTCTAAGTAGCCTTCCACGCAGCTGCAAGAATATACACTTGCACCTCTTACACAGCAGTGAGAACCCATTGACCGACTTGCGATGCTGCCAGCAGATGGAAATTTACGAGGATCTTGGCCTGCTCAAACTTGACAAATCTGAAGATGACTGCAGCAGGACTAGCGCTTATGCAGAGCCATCATCCAAGGAGTCCAGCGGCTGGTGGCAGTCTGAGGTCATAGTGCGTGGATTCAGGACTCCGCCTAACCAAAAATCCGGTGACTTGTGGACTAGCTAGCATTTGTAGTTAAGTTAGACCTTTTCTATTTAAGCATACCAACTTTGTGCGTTTACTAAGAATAAAGTGTCAAATCAATATTAATGCTGCGTATTTCATGTTTTTATTTCATTTAATTTAACATAAAATAATAAGGACGACATATAACGTATTCTCTCGTGTGGCATTTGTGTGTGTCATATAATTAAGATATTAAGTGTATTTTATTTTTGTGGTGGTGGTTTGCATATTATTCAAGCAAAATGATTCGTTTCGTATTATCATGTTTTAGTTAGCATATATCGTATCGTATTCATTATACAATATAAGGATGTATTTAACATAAAATAATAAGGACGACATAAAACGTATTCTCTCGTGTGGCATTTGTGTGTGTCATATAATTAAGATATCAAGTGTATTTTATTTTTGTGGTGGTTTGTATATTATTCAAGCAAAATGATTCGTTTCGTATTATGTTTTAGAGAGCATATATCGTATCGTATTCATTATACAATATAAGGATGTATAACGTATTCTCCGTGTGTTTGTCAAATCATGAATATGTTAAGTATATGCTTCTGATGTTCATAGCATTTTGAACACTTTAATGTAGTTTTTATATTATATTATAGTAATGTTTTAGAGAGCATGTATATCGTATCGTATTATTATAGTAAGTTTCAGTATCGTGTCGTAATTTTATCGTGTTTCACGTATCGCGTATCCTATGCAATGCTGCTGTGAAAAATGTATCGTATGTTACATTTCCCATATCATTGTGTTTGAATATTGTGTCTTAAAACTATTGATATTAGTTTTTTTTTTCCTTCTTGTTCTTCCACTTGCGAGTGTATGTTTCATAAGCTCATCGCTTTTTGAGCCTAGTAATCGCACTTAAGCGAGTTTTGTTTTGTTCATCATTAAAGAACACAACGTATTCTCCTCGTATTTAGTGTGTTTGAAAAGTGTGTCTATCATTCCAGCATATGTTTTATACTCATCGTTTTTTTCAGCCTATTGAAAAGTGCCATTTAAGTGATAATTAGGCAGGCCTCCTTGTTGGCGTTGCGCTGCTTGACCACAATCTGGTTGGCAATGCGGTCCATGTCGCGTTGGCCCTTCGAGGTAAGCTTGCGTCCCCCGTCCGGATGCTTCTCCACCATGCGAGCTGTCTCCAAAGCTTGGAGAGCCTGTGAAGGAGACGAGTCTAAATTAATTCTACCTTGGTTATGAACACACTTTGCAGTACCTTGCGGATGCAACCATCCGAGGAGCGACAGTAGCGCGACGGATGTGTCCCGTTGCGCTTGCGCCCGCCGTAGACCTTGGTAAAGGCAGCCACTCCGGCCGGGCTGCGGATGTACAGGTGGCGCATGATGGAGGCGCAGCGCGTGAAGAACCAATCGGGCTCAGTGGGAGCGGTCTCCTTGAACTTGCCCGTCTTGATGTACTCGGCCTGAACGGGCACCACAACTTTTCCCGATTTTTTGAGGAAAGATGCCAAAGCTTTGGTCACAACGTGCTGGTCTATGTCCTTGACCGTAACTCCCGGCATCTTGTTGCCTGTATTATTTAAGATTCTATTCACTGATGACTCTGATAATTCACGATTGAGTTTTTCTTACCTTTTCGGAAACTTAAAAAAAAAAGTCCCGAATTCAATGACGGACTTGGTCAAAATGGACAGTTAGTAAGCAGTATTTTTTTCTGAACAAAAAATCTGGACTATCCAAAATTAACAGCTAAAAAAATCCCAATTCCAAGGGGGAAAAAAAGCTAAGAAAAAAGCTATTTTTTAGAAAATAATTTTAAATTTAATTTAATTTTAAATTTAAATTTAAATTTAAAAATATTAAAAAAAAAAACACAAATGTAAAAACAAATATACTTTAAAAATAGACTAATTTTTCTGCCCTTTCCGAGATATCTCCTATTCGATTTATACTTTATTGAGTAGAGTTTAGATTCGCGCTCGCTTTGGCCTCAAACAAACCTTACCAAAGGAGGTTCACTTTTGTATATTTTTAAATCGAAAACCTTCAACAAACGGTTCCCAATTTAAGTGACAAATCGTTTAAAGCTTTTGTTGCAAAATGTTAAAAGACTTGTAAGTTATTCTAAATCTAAATGTATATTTATCAAATGCTTTAGCTATTCCTCTTTATTTAGGGAAAATCGGGAATGAAATACCTTTTAATTTAATTATAAAAAATCAACTTTAATTTTCTTGAAATTCTTAAATTTTTATTTACATTTTTTAGTTATAAATAGTATTTATTTAATTAATATTCAGCAAGAGTAAAGTTCATGTTAAAATGTCAAAACTAATCTTACACGCTTACAGAATAACAGTGTCAAATTTGTATGGTACGGCAACGTTCCCGGCAGCATCGCCGACAACGTCGTCGGACTCGTTCAGATTCTGATTTTGCTTCCATCGCCGTTTTTCGGTTTCGGGATCCTTGCACCTTATATTTCCCTTATTGTTCTTTTCTTTAAGGTATCCAAATATCTTTTTTACAGCCTCCTCGGAGGCGTTTTCAAGTACGTAAATGTTCATTTTGACCGTTTAGAACAATAAGAGATAAAGGAGACGAAAAGTAACGGGCCCATTAGGTATGGGAAAACTTCGATGTCACTGTCGACACAAACCACTCTTCATATCGATCGATCGATATGAAGGGGATTCGCGCTTTTTCTTTATACTTTTTCAACAATGGCAACTTCAACTTCGGTGATTGATTTCGAGTCGGTTTTTCGCCAAATTCCCTATTTACAAGGGACAGATTTGGACTCAGTCCTGGCCAAATTCCATCAGCTGTTCAAGGCCGACGTAAAAAAGTGCCGGGCCAACCTCCTGCGATCGCTGGGGGGCTGGAAGAAGCCTTTTTATCTGGTCTTCGATTCCCTGCCCATGCCCTCGGTAAGTTTTTAGTGATCGAGGGGGGGAGGGGAGAAGGGGGCAACGCACAGTAGCGCCTTTTCACATTTTACGTTGCAAAATTCAGTACTTTTGAACAAAGCATAATAACTAAATAATTTCAACGCCATTTGACAGTTAATTGTTGTACAATTTGCTTATATATTGAAAAATATGCCACGCCCACTCATTCGCCTTTTTATAGGGTATCAAAGTGAGCAATTATTTTTTTTTCAATGAAGACAGTTTTCTAAAAATATATTTTATTTAATTTTTCATCTTTATTTTTATGTATTTTCCTAAAAAAAAAATAATTCCTGTATAATTTGGCTTATTTTCAGATTCCCAATCGCAGAATGTGGTATGAAAGCTACACCTTCGCCCTCCAATCGACCGATGGCTTATGCTTCCAGGTCGCTTTTTTGGAGGTAAGACTCCATTTTAACTCACTCAATGTTTTGGAAATCATAGATTATATTCTTAGTGTTTTGAGTGAGTGCAAATTAATTCATTTACTGTTAGCTATTGTCTGT
>JAEIIL010023388.1:0-13806 GCA_018905715.1 Drosophila lini
ATAAAGTATGCAGATTTGTTAACCGTAGAAAAACGAACAAAACAACGTTTTCCGAATTGAGTTTAGTACATTTTTGGCTGAGTTATGAATTATTAAAAATTCGATTTTTCACCAAAAATGAAAATATTGCCTTTTTCTCAAAAAAAGATAAGGGGTTACATCATTAAAATCGTCAAAATCTGAAAAAAATGAAAGTTAAAATAAACAAACATTAAGTATGCAGATTTGTTAACATTATAAAAACTAGCACAGAACAGTTTTCCGAATTGAATTTAATGCATTTTTGGCTGAGATATTATGGATTCCCATACTGACCCTAAATCCAATTGCAACCTTCAAGGGTATACAAACTTCGACTATCCGAATCTTGATTATCATAAAATCCTTCAAATCGTTTTATTTAAAACATGAACTTAGACCAGAACATAACTTTGAACATTTCCAAAAGCTTAAACCACGGGATAGGAGCACTCATCGGCCACCAGACAGAAGTTCTTGCCGCGTGGCAGACGGAAGTAGCCCTGCTCTCCCCAGGTGTCGTCCCAGGAGTTCTTGATGATCCAGTAGTCGTTACCGTTATCCGAGCCATAGCCCACGACCAGGATGGCATGGTTGGGCTCTGCGGAATTGTTGCACTCCTCATCGTCGTAGATGCCGCCGTCGTAGCTCTTCAGACTCTCAATGCCGTACACCGAGCAGGCAACGGGTCCCAGGGTGGCCACCACCTTCTTCAGCTCCTCCTCGTCCTTGGGCGGAATGGTACCAAAACCACTGATGTGGGCACCAGCCTTGCTCTCGTCGTACTTGCAGGTGTCCTGCTTGTCCAAATACGGATACGTTGGCAGCTGAGAGACGCCCTTCTGGTCCTCGTTGATCCAGCAGAAGGCGGCCTCCTGGAAGCCACCATCACAGCCGTTCAAAGCAAAGTCATCAGCTGGACCACAGTCCACCAGATTCTGCTCGGAGAGGACGGGCAGAGATCCGGTCTTGCGGAAGACATGACCCTCGATGGCACCAACTGTGGCATGGGCCCAGCAGGAACCGCAAGTGCCCTGGAATCTCACATGGGTGACGCCTCCCTTCTCGCGCCAATCGAAGGAGTCGGGAACATGACCATCGGGAATGGGTACATCCACCTTGCTAGAAGCAGCACGGGCCTTAGCGGCACGGTTGATCTTCAGACCGGTCAACTGGCTAAGGAACTCGCCCTGGGTCAGATCGGCAAAGGCATTCACCGCCTGCTTGAAGGTGGAAGTACCAGCGGCATAGGCAGCGTTACCAGCATCCACCAGGTTTTTGGTGGCAGCAAAAGCACCCTCGTGCAGGGCCTGATCGGCGGCGTTGAGGTAGGACTTACCGGATTGAGACTGCAAGGGTATAACCAGGAGTTAGTTGTGCGCTTTCGGTAAGGAGTTACTTTATAAATCTCACCAAGAAGTCACCGAAGCTCTGGACATTGCTGAGCAGTGGAACCTTGGGCACAACACTGGCAATACCATTGGCAGCACTCTGGAAGCGGCTAGCCGCATTGGAGGCCAAGTTGCCAAGGCCACCTCCCAGACCACCTCCCAGGCCACCTCCTCCGAAGCCACCTCCAAGGCCACCACCACCTCCGAATCCACCGAACTGGGCAGAGACCGCAGCCACCAGGAGCGGCAGAACCAAAAAGAACTTCATTCTGATCTGTGGGGGAAACCACAAACGATTATTAGAAGGCGGTTCCAACTGGTTTCTCGGGGGGAACTACGGCCGAGATCTCTGCGCTGTAATGACTATATTTGATTGCATATGAGTTCTCTAATCGGAAATACTATATGCAACCTGTCCAGTAATTCCCAACAGACGACTAACCTTACGCGCCCACAGATTAAACACAAATGTTTTGGGCTCGATCCGGGGACGAGGCTTATATATACTAGTGGCTATTGAGTCTCTCTAATGAAACCCGCCAACCTCGCCGGCACCCAGACCAATCCGAACCATAAATCCCAAGTCCAGTGATTCGGAATTAGCGTACTGATTGCCTGATTCTTGACTATACTATAGAGACTACGCCAAGTGGTTTGGGAACTCGTCTTGGCTTATTAGTGGCGCCGTGTAAGAAGCCACTAAATATAGGCGAACTAGAACTAAATCTTGTTCCGAATACTAATTATAAACAGGGGGTATATAGATCTTGTTTATTTGGATTACGGGTTTGCTGTCGTAGATGTTCCTTTAGCACTGCATTTTCTTTAAATTCAATCTCGTTTTTAATTAGTTAACACACTTAATCCCTTTTTAATGTTTTATTGTGCACTGATAACAAAATCAAAACGAAAAAAACCGGAAATTATCGAAACAAAACTCGTTGCTTAAATTGAGATTGAATAAACTTTAAATTCTCCACGGGTTCTAAATTAAACTTTAGATTATGAAGACTCTTAAAACTTTATAGAGTCTCCTCTGACGAACCTTTGCGGAACGCTGGACGTCTGTTAATGCTTTTGGCTCAGTTCCAAGTTCGATCTTTTATAGCCTTCGATTTGGCTGCGCTTCGTTAGTGTTAACTTGCGAATTCAATTAATCGAAGAGTTTTGAATATTAACTAGTGGTTTTTGATTATAAATTCTACGTCATGCATTAACATCTCATATCTTGATCTTGATATTAACATCTTTTATCTGGAATTAAGTCGAGACAACAGCAAACAGTAGCTGTCTAGGATTAGGTTTTTTGGTTCCCTGGAGAAGTCAAATGTAAATAAATGTAACGCCCTAGGGGAAGCCCCTTCTTGGACCATTTTGAGGTAAACAAGTTTGTTATCTAAATTAGGTGACGCTGCGTTAATTATGTCAACTGAAAAATGAATATTTATTCGGTCTATGCTTATTTATGGGTGACAAGAGCTAAGCATTTGTTTACAATTTCAAATTAATTAATTTATGTAGATTCGGAGGCAGATGTTCAGTCAATTAATTTGCTAATTTGTATAGAAACAATTAAACAGAAAATAACTAGTATAAAATAGATAATTCATATCAGTGGAGCCAGTGCCAGATTAGTGTTTGATTTTAATTTAAAATTTTTAAAAGGGAATTATTAATATTGTATTAATTATATTAATATAAAAAATTATATATTAAAGCTCTGTTATTTTTTATCATGAAAATGGCACTGCATTTAAAATATCATTATTTTATAATCCTATATATATTTACATCCATTAAAATCTTCCCCGTAATCATAATTATTGTCACGTTTATTAATACTCGCTTATCATTTTAAATTTGCCTTTTAAATCCATTTTCAAAAAGTGTTTTATGTGCAAACATTTTATACGTAAAAAACCGGAAACAATCCAAAACTCGTTGTTAAATTAAACTCAATTATTGCGACACGAGAGATTATATCATCTGGCGAAGGGGAGCAATAATTTCAAACAAGTTCAAGTTCCGTTTTCAAGCAGTTTTTTAACTTGAAATAAAAATCAATGAAATAAAGGATATTTGAAATATTTTAAGAGATTTTAATGAGAATAACTTAATGAACATTTTGCGATGATATATAAATTCGTAACCACCCCTAGCCAACGCATTGAATCTGTTTAGTTTGAAGCTTATTTAATTATAAATGAACATAGACTCATAAAAATAGAAATATAATATATAATATATTTTATAGTTTTTTGTTAATTATTAAAAAGGGAGCACAAAATATACCAAATATTTTTTGGCAAACCTTTTCAGGCGTTAATTAATGCTAAAAAGCTAAGCAAAATTAAATAAGTAAAATTTAAACACTGAGGAAGCTTTATGTTTAGTTAAAATATTGAAGCAAATTTAAACGAATTAAAAATTAAACACAGAAAAAGATTTATAAATTGTTTAAATACTGAAAACTTTCTACTTTTCCCCACACAATTGTTTCCCAAATTTAAACATTTTAAATGCTTAACATTCAACAGTTTAATGTCATAATAAATTACTTAATTAAATAAATAATAATATAACAATCTTTGAAGTATTTTTAATCACTCTTATGGCGTCTGGTCTGGACAGATCGGGACTCTTGAACTTCATGGATGGGCGTGGCTTCTGGCAGGAAGATAATGGGCTTGCTAAGATCCACTGGAGGAGCAGCCCAATTTCTGGTCATGGGAAAGCGCTAATTTTAAATAGAAAAATTATAATTAATATATTTCTAATATCTGTTATTCATTATTTAGATACTCACGCCACTGGGTCCATTGATAGAACCATGTCCCACCTGGGGAAGGGCCAGGGAAAGAGCCAATGTGGCCAGGAAAGTCAGAACCAGGATAACTTTCATTGTTAAGGATTCTTGAAAGGATATATCAAAGGTTAAGTAAAGGTTAGATGCTTTTCCAGGCAACTGCTTGGCTTACAATGATGCAGGAATCCCGGCAAGATTCCCTTTATATAATCAAAAAAACTGAGACCGAACTTTCTCCTTTTGCCAGCTTCCTGTACTTCCGCTTTGCTTAAAAATAAACCTCAGATCGGGATCCGGGCACTCTTGCTTTTAACTCCCGAGAGACAGCGAAAGAGGTTCAGCTGGGATTCCGGATGGGGGCATTCCCAGTTAGCAGTTACTTACTGTTTTCCTCAGGTTCTTGGTGCTTTAAGAAGAAACAAAAAAAAAGTGGAGGGCCGCGGCATAGCCTTTTTTATATTCGTTCGTTGGACTCTGCGATACATTTCAAGGTTGTCTTGGCATCTGCTGCCACATACCACAAATATATATATACACAGGTATATTGTGTGTATATATGCTGTGTGTGCTTCTTTCATTAACCACTTTGAGCCGCGGCAGCAGCAACAACATCAGTCAACAGAACTTCAAACGAAGTCACTCGTCTGCGTCTGCGCGAAGGTGGAGCTGGAGCTCGTGATGAAGATGAAGATGAAGACCAAGGATGGAGCAGCAGCAGCAGCAGCAGCAGGTGGGCGGGGGTAGGAGTAGAACCTAGCCGAGGGGCACCTTTTGGATCTTCTTTTGGTTAAGAAGAAGTCGCTGCCTGCTCCACCTTCGTCTCCGACACACATAAAACTTGATGTGATGCGTCTGCGTCGCCGGAATCCTCTTTAAATTAAGAAAGATGATTTGCAGATTTGAATGCAGACACGGACATTGGACAGCGGCTAGCGAGGAATTATTTATTTTTATTCCTCAACTCTCTGGAGGAGCGCGAGTGCAATAAAATTCCCCAAACACACTTCAGATTCTTCTCGTTTGAGAGCCTTAGCAGTTAATTTACGATTATTGGCTTTCATCTTTGTTTCGTTAAAGCCGAAAAATAAAACCAGTGACTGGTTTATGGGCCCGTTATGAAATGGTTTCTTCTGGGATTATTCATAGGAAAAGCGTAGAATCTTGGCTAACTTATGGCTGGAGTTTACGGTTCTAAGATTAATTCCTGGAGAGAGGGGAAGATTTTACTTGGAGTTTTAAGACCTTCTTAAGTTTATTCTCCATTAAATTAACTGAAGATATCTAAAATAAAACCCTTCAATTTTTTTTACTTATTACTTTTATTAATCAAGAGTTTCCTTTTGTTTTTGTGTTGGTTGTCATACAATTAAAGCATACAATACAATATATATTTAGCGTTATATATAGATTAATGTCTTAGCTCCTTTAATCTCTTTCTTGCTGCTCGATTATCCAGATCCTGGGGCATCTCTGGGTCCTCAGAGAGAAGCGTCATTTCCGGACATGTCCGGCCGGCTCGCGGAAATGCTCAGTTTCTCAGTGGAACCCGGTGATTTACCCAGATCCTAACCACACCAAACAACACACACAACTTAGGCTAGCGGGGCTGATACCGGGTGGTGGTGATGAACCTCCCGGCAAAGCCTAGTTGTGGGCCGCCAGTGGCTTGCCCAGGACACGCATGGCATTGGAGTAGTCCGAGTCGATTTGCGGTATGATCTGCTGCTCGTTGGGGCGCAGGGTGCGTATCAGGTCGTTGAGGGACAGCGAGGACTGCGGTGTCAGCTCCTCTTTGGGCTGCAACAGCTCCTGGGAGCTGGCCATCTTCTGGAAGTCCTGGGCAATCTGCTTGATGCGCTCCTCAATGCCGGCAGCCGGCGATTCCGTGGAACTGGGCAAAGCCAGAGTTTCGCTAGCCTGGATGGGCGCCTGCGACTCGCTGTCCGAGTCGGAATCAGCCTCCACCTCATGCTCATTGTCTCCCTCCGCCTCCGAATCGTGTTGCTGGGAGCTATCGCTCTCCTCGGCTGCGGGAGCAGCGGCTACTGAATCCTGCTCCTGCTGCTGCTGTTGCTGCAACTGCTGCTGCACCTCCTCGATGGCATGCATCTCGGGATGCAGCTCGTTGTCGCTGAGGGGGAAGACATGCTCCTTGATATCGCCATCGCTGTCATTGCCCAGTTCCCGGGCATGCTCGCCAAAGTTGTCGCCCTCGTGCTCCTCTTCGCCCTCGCCCTCAACCTCGTGGTCGTCATGCTCCTCGGCCTCCACATCAACCTGCTCCTGATCCTCCACATCCACATCGGCGGCATCAGTGTCAGGCAGCGAGCGATCATGGTTCAACTTAAAGGTGATGGGCTGCTGCTGGAAGTCCTCAACCTGGAGGCGATGGCCCACAGCTGGCGAGGACTTGGCCTTGGCGGCGGAGTACATGATGCCACTGGTGGACATCAAAAGAGGCAGCGGTGTGGTGGTGGCGGCATTGTGCAGGTTGATCAGCGAGACAGCTGGGCGGGGGGTGGTCGAGGTGATGGGACGTCTAAAGGAGATAAAAAAACAAAGAAAAGAAAGTAAAGATGAGTCTTAAGAGATCTTTACGGGTAAGGTGTAAGGTTCAGGGTTAGTGCGAAAGTTGCTTAGCCTAAAAGTTAGTTAGTTGAACACAAATCATCATGACAACATCAACAACAACAACGACAGCGACAGCGACAACGAGAGCGACAACAATTCTAAGGAAAGCTAAGCCCCAAAACCACCAAACAAAATACATTTTTCGGCGCTCACATGAAGATGGACCAGGAAGAAGTTGAGGCAATCTCCAGGATATTTAGAGAGCAGGATCTTCTACATAACCCACGGAGATTGCTTTAACTTCTTGTACATCACATTGGCGTCTACAAAGGAAGTGTTCTTTTTTTTTTTTTGGTCGAGTCTTTGTGGATCTTAAATCATGGTTTCATCATAGAACTTTAGAACTTGGAGTGGCGTTAGTAAGAAGTTAGCGGCTAGGCTTCGCATTAGTCTTTAGATGCAGAGAGATGTGTGTGTAGTTATGGTAGATTGGTTACGATTTGGGGTTTAGCTCACCTATTTGTTTGTTCTTTAGCAAATTCTGTACTCGAATCCCTTGGATTCGCACTCTGTCGGTGTGTCTAAGTGTGTGTTAGGTGTGTGTGTGTGTGTTGTGTGTGTTGTGTGTCAACTAAAGTAACTTGTGGGTTATCCTTGCGTAATCTCTTGATCTGGGCTCTGGGTTTTGTTTTAGTTTAAGTTTAAGTTTTAGTTTTAGTTTTAGTTTAAGTTCGTTTTACTTAATTAAGGACATTTGTTTAATTTGTTTGCTCGTATAGCGTATTAATTAACGTTAATTATAGCATAATTTGTTTATTGCATTATCAATATTCTTAATCCTCCTCCTGCTTAAGCTCTCTCCTCTCTCTCTCTCTCTCCGGTCAGTGCTCTTAAATTCTGTTCGATGTGGAGTCCTTAAGTCCTTAAGTCCTTACCCCTGCGCCGACGAGACGGGGATGCTGCCATAGTTGTAGTAGTAGCAACGGGTCTGCTCGCAAATAAAGTCCTTGACGGCCGAGCAGTCCTCGGGCATCCACTTGAGCGTGGGCTGCTTCAGGATCACGCATCCCTTCTCGGCGCCACTGCTGCTATAGATTTGGAAGGAAAACGAACAAAGGATATCGATGTAGATGGGCTGGAATTTTTTAAGGACATTGGCTTTGGGCTTACCTGTCGCGAGCCGTGCGCTGAGGCGAAGTGTTGCTGTTATGATCAACGGGATCGAGCAGACCGGCCGAGATGGCGTCCGCCGAATTCTCGAAGAAGTCGAAGGTGGCATTGAACGGCAGACCGGTGCTCATCCATAGGAACATGCCCGTGCCCAGGCGATTTCCGGAGGTCCAGAAATCGTAGTTGCCGTAACCGGCGTTCTTCAGATACGTGGTCATCGATTCGGCCTTCTCCTTAGTCTCAAAAGAGGCCAGCTGCAGGCCCAAGGAGCGGCAGTATTGATAAGCCAGGAAGTAGTTAAGCTCCGGGGAATAGGGATTCATCCGGCTGATGAAGTACTGCACTCCATCCAGGTGGATTGTGGTGATGCGTTGACCTGTTGAAGGGGTTTAAAGATAAGAAGAATGAGTGTGATGTAGATCTCTGAACCCTCAAAAGACAAGTGAAGATGTTCCCAGTTCACAATAGGTGAATGAACCTACTTATTCTCCAAATTCCAAACGCAATTGGAATCGCAATGCGTAACCGAAACAGCGAAAATGGTAACGGTTTCCAGCTTCGGACATAGCATGCGTAATCCAAAGAGACCCAAAGACAAACATCATTAAATAGGATTACCAAAAAAGCAGCCAAGTAATGAATCGCTGGACAAGCGCTCCATAAAAACAGACAGAAGAAGAACAGAACTTTGGACTCCAAATTGGAGGGGGTATGCGTGATTCACAATGATGATGATGATGATGATGATGACCAGGAGCATTTATGCGGTCCCTGACCCCTAGGGGCTAATTACCCAAGCCCCGAAATAGAGAATCAAGGTGCTGATGACATTAATTAGTCGCTGGTCAGTCGAAATGGAGACGGCGACCCATCCATCCGCCGAATCTTATGTAATCGCCGACCCGGAGAAGTTAAGTGTAGTGAAGTTAGGAGAGAGGAATGCGAGGAACAATGCAAGATGACAGTGCCTAAGACTTAGGGTAACAGGTAAAGATCTCTTGGCCAGATACCTTCTATACTTAATAGTGTATATACAAAAGAGTGTGTGTGTGTGTGTGCGGCTCAAAAGATAAACACAAACAGCGGGGCAATATGAGTACTTTGTCTGCCACACTGACGCAACAGAACCCTCCTTCTTCACTTGGCCATTTATGGCACTTGTCGTGGATGGATATTGGCTATGGAATATGGGATATACATAGGCCCAAGCCTAGACATGAAGGGAGTTCCAATGTTTGAGGAGATACCTGTCTCTGTGTGTGTGTGTTTGCTCGTATATGAAATTATTTCCGGCGATTTAAATGCAAGACACACACGAAGCCAAACACAAAGTCTGCCTCGCTGCCAAGATTTATGAATCAACTGATTCTGAAAAAGAGATCTTGGCACTTTGAAGTGAATTTATTATGCGTTCAAGCGGCTTAAGATTGAGATTTCCATCTGCCCAATGAGCGAGCAGGTTAGCTAATAAGAATAATGATCCCAAAACCCAGCCCAGAAGCTCCGCAAAGAGATTCTTAAATTTCATTTTAATGGGGCAATTTAAGCTTGAAGCTCTGGGCCTATCTTGGCCAGAGATCAAATTCAATTCAAGCATTAATTTCCGCCCCAAATGAATCCAGATCTTGATGGCAATCTCTCCTCCGCCACGAAATGAAACTAAATAAAAGCGAGTAAGTAGTATCTAGCCAGGAGATAACGAGCCTCGGCCCAATTGCAGTTAATTTGACACCGACTCTAAACGTGAATCCAACTGCGGGATTGAGATCGGGATCGGGATCGGGTTCGAGTTCGAGTTCGAGTTTGGGATCCGGGCTAGGGTAGGCAATAATTGGGCAGCAGAATCGAGCCAGAACCGAACCGAACCCAAGCCTCCCTGCAGCTGTCCGGGCACCGTAATTTGCCAAGGTAATTACGCCCGGGCCAGCGATAGATCGCGAATCTAGCACGTCTCTAATGATGCAGTCAAAGTCAATTCTAGTGTTTGCCGGGACTCTGATCTCTGATGGGGATCGAGATCGAGAAATGGTGGGGATGTGGCTGTAGATGCGGACGCCATTGCCGGAGGATGTGATGGGGCTAACTCTAGTTATTTGTTGGCACCTAACATCCCTCCGGCCAGTTAGCAGACAAATCATTATAATGGAGATGGCGACTTGGGATAAGCACAGGGAAATTGATAAAAAGCCAGGCCAGCAACAGAGGAACCCAGGAACCCAGAACCAGTGCAATTCTAGCCATGGGGTAATCGATGAGTGGAGGAGAGCTCCCAGCAAAGACAGAAGACTGAAAGAGTCTGGAGACTGCAAACTAAAGACCGGGGAATGAGGATAGAATCGAATCGATGCAAAAAACACCGAGCAGACTTAATGACTGCGACTCTGATTCGGATATAATGATGGGAATGCATCAATTCTTGAATCTTTTTTCAGTCTTTCTGTTTTTTTTTGCTTTTTGTGATTTCAGTTTTTTTCCCTCTGGACTTGACTTAGGCTTCTTTATTTGCAGTTCCTTGGAACGAACGTCTTTTGTTTACTTGTTAAATGGCAGAAGGTAGGGAATAATTATGGGTTATTCCCGGAGATTGAATTATCATTTGCTGGCAGAGGTAAGCCGCCAATTAGCAAGGCATTTTAGAGAGTACAGCAGGCTGAAAACTTGATTAATCCATTCCAGGAAGAGACGTTTAATTGGAGAGTCATTACGTTAATAAAACCACACAGTTTCCACTTAGTAATTTAAGATGAAAAAGTTGGAAAGGAAGAGTTAATAGAACTAAAAAAAAAAGATATGAGTTTGGATATAAGAAAGATTTATTAAATAGGAAGGACCTTTTGGAAAACTTTTTGAAATCAGCTTTCAAAAAATATATATAAGTTACTTCCAGTTTCTAAAATTCTTAAAAATCTCTTTTTCATTTTTAACTTTTCCTAAAATTATTTACAAAAACACCCATATATCCTTTAACATAAAATTTAGTCCCACAAAAAAACCCATCAATCAAAATTCTGTGACTTTACTAACCTGCAGCGCATGCCAAGAGGCTCAGCAGGCATAGGAGTACGATTTTGGCCATCTTTCTTCGGCTTTGTTTGGAGTTGGGGGCGCGCGGAGCACTATCTGATTGCCGCTGGCGACGATCGGGGAATACGAATCGGGTTCTCTGGCTTTTAGGACGCGGCTCAAAAGATGGCTCAAAAAGAGTTAGGAGAGTTCAGCACTACACGTCGCGTTCACTGCAAGCCTTCGTCGTCGACTGATCGCGAGTGTCCAAGAACTGCGGACCGAAGAAGAGACCGACGAAGAACCAACCGACTCGCTGCTTCCAGAACCCCAGCGATTCCAGTTCCCAGTTCCAGTTTCCTCTTCCAGACGAACACACACACTCGCACACACAGCACAATCACACACACGGACTGAGATACAGGCAGAGATGCAGAGACAGCGCGACTTGGTTTAATCCTTGGAGCTGGAGTTGGAGTTGAAGTACGAGTACGAGTGTAATTGGAAATGTTAGATCCGCTGAGCTTCTGTTCTGGCCAAGTTAGCGTTGCTAAGTGTCGGGTGGTGCCGAAAGCAGTTAGCTTAAGAAGGAAATTGCCGGATGGAAGTGTGGGTAGGAGAGTGTGGGGGCTAACCGTGTGGAATCGTGGAAAAGAAAGAAGAAATAACCGAAAGATACCAACTATTTGCTTATTTCATGGATGTGATTGGAAATTGGCCTCGCTGGCTCTGTGTGTGTGTGTGTGTGTGTGCGTGTGGCTGGATTCTTCCTGAGCCCGAAGTCAGTGCTAGACAAAGAGCGCAATAAAGCAGAGGCACACAAAAGCGGGGCTCAAACCGAAATATTAAAACACTGAAAGAAATTAAAAGGCTTAAGATTGGGATGTGATAATACATGTTATAAAAAACTATTTTATTTTCCCATAAAGAAATGTTATGAATTTATTAATTTAAAATTATATTCTTTAATTTATATTAAAGATTTTGTTATTCAATACTCTTCCTATTTTTTTCCAGTTTACACGCACACCTTTAAATCCCACTGCACGTCTCCCGTCTTCATTCCAATGGGAGTCGGAGCCGACGTCGACTTCGCTGCCGCCGTCAGCGTCGACGAAGTCATCGCAGTCCATTGTTAGTTTTGTTCTTTCTCCCACAACTTCGCTTTGGTTTTCAGTTTGGGTTCTTTCTGCTGGTTCTCCTCCCTCCCCTGGGTGCCCCCTGTTTCACTCTTTCTCTTCGCTCCTCTCTCTTACCTGTAGGGCTCGCTGCACGTTTGTGCCCCCGCTGTCCCCTGCCCAATGGCTGCTGCCAGGTTCCAGGGCCAGGGCCAGGGCTCGTACCCCTTCCAACGCGCAATGTGGTTCCATTTCCATTAATTTGGTGCGCTATCGCGACGCTGAGTCGCCGTGGAAATCGCCGCTTTCTGCGGTTCATTGGGCCCCGCGTCTTTTACTCACTTTTGCTGGAAGCGTGAAGTGTAATAATAATAATGATCTTCTGCTTTGCATTTTGACAATATTTCTCGGCTGTTCTGCGGGTGCCAGCCGCAAAACACGACTTTTTTCGGCCTTAAAAAAATAAATAAAAGAATACAAAAGAATATGATAAATGTGTGCATGTGTAATTAAAGGCAGCTCTTCGCGGCTTCTCTGTTTTTTTTTTTGTTTTTTTTTTGGCTTCTGGCTCTGGAGCTTTCTAATTAACCTTAGAACCTGGTGAAGGATAAATATTGGTTTAATGATTATTAATAACCGAACGCTTTAAGTGGCTAAGCGGAAATTAGCCTCCAATTAGAAGAGTTACAACGGAAAAGGGGGACGCTTACACAGAGAGAAGTTCCCAAGGGGTTTTCTGGTCTTCTTTCTAAACGAATTGGGTCGATCGTATTATGTCAAATATATGTTACAAATTAGTTGGGTTCTTAGCTTTAATTAATTTTAATAATTATTAATAAGCCACATCAATATATTTCTTGGTTTTTTGGTTTCTTTAGCGACCTTTATTAGCTTAAAAAAATACTTATTGAAGTCTTTATGACTGGAAAATTGTGTTCTGTGCATAAATTATATCCTTGTATCGATATACCATGTGGTATTATCCCTGCTTCAACGACTTGGCGGCAGTACGCCCTCTCGGCCTTTATCACTCCCATTTGATTCCGGCTTAATTCTAGCCTGGCCAATAGTTAATCCCATTCGACACATCGCCGATCGTCGGTTGCAGGCTATAATTATGTACGCGTTGGGCTAAACGTAATAATGGCCAAGTGATTAACAGTCATGGGAAATGAATGGGCCGCAATTTCCCAGTTTGGAACGGGTGGTAAGGAATCGATGGAACGAAGCTCGTCCTAGCTGATGCCCCTGGAAACCTGTGCGTGTGCATTGCAATCGAAACTTCTATCGCAAGTACAACGCACCACCGGAGATTTGGGCCCTTCGTTGAGCGTTGTTGTGGCTTTTTGTTGGTAAAACAGCCGCCGGGTGGACCCGACGCTGTGACCGCTGCGACGCACAGTGGAGGAGGTTAATGTGACCACCGCGAACTCCTGGCAATCTGGATTTCCAGTGGAGTGGGGAGAGAGGTTGGAGCGTTGAAGGGGGGGAGGGACTATTGGATGGCCTTCGCCTTAACAGCATTCATCCATCTATACTCGCGGCTGCCGCTGATGCTGCCTCTTCTTAGCCTGATCTTCTGATCCTCACCATTTGTATTTGTGTGTGCGAGTGGATGCACTGAGAGAAATGTTAAGTAACAAAATGAATAAGTTAATATAGAAATTTTAATTTAAATTTAATTGTAATTAATTTCAAAAATAAACAAAATTATTATATAAAAATTAAA
>JAEIIL010023390.1:0-34431 GCA_018905715.1 Drosophila lini
GTTTTTTATATTTAGTTAAATTATAATTTTAAAATCTATACTTAAATAATATAATAAACTTTTAAGTTTATCAAAAATCGATTGCTGAGCCGGACTAGTGTTGGTCCATCACTAGTCTATGAGTCGCGTTCTTGTCAACAAAAGAAAGTTTTTGCAAAGCAATTTACTTCGGTTCCACTAATCGTGAGTACTTATGCCACCCCCATTTCCCGGAAACTCCATAACTAACCTTTTTCGAACGTCTTGAAAGCGCCCCAACACACAAATACGGCTTCGCAGTGGTCGGCGTCCAGCGCTACGGAGGCGAACGAACGCACACCACTCATGGCTGCTCATGTCCAGTCTACCAGCTCCTCCGGGCCATCAGGCGTGGGAGTGGGTGCTGATGACGGCAGCCTGAACGGCGAGACAGAGCGTTTGGAGCGTCCTCCAAAGCGGCAGCAGCAGCGAAACAACTACGGATCCAATGACCAGGATACACCAGATGCGGTGAGTTGAACTTACTGAGGCTAGTGCATTTGATGTTAATTGCTTTTTTTGCAGGCTATACTAGCAGTTCCCAATGTGGTGATACGGGACTCTGGCGGACCACATTCTTCAAGACTGAGTGGGGGTGGCGGCGGTGGTCCACCCACAAATGAAACGGAGGAGGAACAGGGCCTGAAATACGGTGCCCAGCATGTCATAAAATTGTTTGTGCCTGTCTCCCTCTGCATGTTGGTCGTGGTGGCCACCATCAACTCGATCAGCTTCTATTCCAGCACGGATGTCTATCTGTAAGTTTTATCTGAACTCCCATATGGACATCCAACTAATAGCAGACATTTCTACCTTAGATTGTACACTCCTTTCCATGAGCTCTCGCCCGAACCGAGCGTTAAACTCTGGAATGCCTTGGCCAACTCCCTGATCCTGATGAGCGTGGTGGTGGTGATGACCATTCTGTTGATTGTTTTGTATAAGAAGCGTTGCTATCGCATCATCCATGGCTGGCTTATACTCTCCTCCTTTATGCTATTGTTCATATTTACGTACTTATACCTGGAGTGAGTAGGGATATTCTTTTTTTGGAATTTCTTTATTACATTTTGGCTTTTTAAAGGGAACTCCTGCGTGCCTACAATATACCCATGGACTATCCCACGGCCCTGCTTATCATGTGGAACTTTGGTGTGGTCGGAATGATGTCCATACACTGGCAGGGACCACTTAGGTTGCAGCAGGGCTACCTTATATTTGTGGCAGCTTTGATGGCCTTGGTTTTCATCAAATATCTGCCTGAATGGACTGCCTGGGCTGTGCTGGCTGCCATTTCTATTTGGGGTGAGCTTTAGGTCAATTTCTATGTAAATGACGATAATTGCATGTATATCCTGCAGATCTCATTGCTGTCCTCTCGCCAAGAGGACCTCTACGCATACTGGTGGAAACGGCTCAGGAGCGGAATGAACAAATCTTCCCTGCCTTGATCTATTCATGTACTTATAAATCAGTAATCCTTTGAATTTGTTATAAAATGGTTTTCTATTCCTTAGCCACTGTTATCTACACATACATGGGCACTCATTACACGCCACAGCAATCACAGGCAACCGCCTCATCCTCCCCGTCGTCCAGTAATTCCACAACCACGACGCGGGCCACACAAAACTCGCTGGCATCGCCTGAGGCGGCGGCGGTTAGTAGTGGCGCACGTTCAGGTAACAACTCCCGTTCCCATCCGCAGCAGAATCAGCGGGATGATGGTGGCAACGCACTGGCTGAAGGTATGCCACTTGTGACTTTTAAAAGCAATTTGCGCGGAAACGGTACATATGCATTATATATTTTTTATGATTTATATTTATCTCCCTTCAAATGTGTGTAAATATTGCTTATTTGGCGATTTGTCTGTTCTTTCCACGTCTTGTTTAGCATTGTTTGGGCATATGGTATAAAGCGCTGCTACTTGGTAGAACATCATCATCGAGATAGAGCTGCGAAATGAACTCCATATCAAAGCTCTCTTAATCAAGGACTATCTTTAATTTCTCTTTTTGCTTTATTTTTTCAGCTGAAGCTGCGGGATTCACCCAAGAATGGTCTGCCAATCTCAGTGAGCGTGTGGCTCGCCGTCAGATCGAAGTTCAGAGCACACAGAGCGGGAATGCCCAGCGTTCCAACGAGTATCGTACCGTTACTGCGCCCGATCCGAGCCAACAGGAGGGACAAGAAGAACGTAAGTTAATCAACAAATTGAATTGAAAGACTCATTTTACACCTTGTTTTACAGGTGGCATCAAACTGGGTCTCGGCGACTTCATCTTCTATTCGGTTTTAGTGGGCAAAGCCTCTAGCTATGGCGACTGGACCACCACAATCGCTTGCTTTGTGGCCATTCTTATTGGACTCTGCCTTACGCTCCTGCTTTTGGCCATTTGGCGCAAGGCCCTGCCCGCTCTGCCCATCTCCATAACCTTCGGACTGATATTCTGCTTTGCCACAAGTGCCGTGGTCAAGCCGTTTATGGAGAATCTGTCGGCCAAGCAGGTGTTTATATAAATACAAAGAAAGAAAGACAAGGACACAGGACAAATGTCGCTCAGTATCATAGTCTAACAGCTTTTTGTAACCATTTCTTTATTTAACAAAATGCATAGTATTGGAATTACTCACTCCAACTTGCGCTTTATAATTGTTTTGTCTACAATGTTAATCAGCCAGCCGGGCTCCAGGCCGTAGAATATTTGCCTCGGATCCTTGGTGGTCGTGAGCATCTCGTAGGCGGAATCATTTTCGATTTTAGGCAGCTCATAGCCGTATTTCTGGGCCAGCACCAGGCGCTCTTTGCTGATCTCCTCGGGATTGGCCAGATAGCCGCGATTCTTGGGATTCGTGTAGTAGTCCACGGCATCTTGGGGCGGCAGCATCCGGCTGGGTATGGGCACACCCTTCTGAAACCACTTTTGCGGATTGGCCAGCATATGTAGGCTGCGAGGATCATAGTAAGATGTACGGATCACACCGCCGTTCTTCTCCACAGCGGCTATGACAGCCTCGCTAGCGTGCTGCACCTCGATGTTGATCTTGGCCTTGAAGTTGTCCAAGCCATCATCCGTCAGCTGGAACCCGTATTCCAGCTCCGCTGGCTTGAGCTTCAGCAGTCCCGAGTTGCACAGCGTGCTGATATCTATGGGCTGACTGGTGTCTATCCGGTTGGTGTCGATAAGCACCTGCAGCTGGAGCAGGGAGATGGGCGGGTACTGGCGCTTCATATGGTGTCCCTTGTAGTAGGGCTCGTAGGGGAATCTCATGTAAAAGGGCTGATTTCCCGTCTCATAGCCCAGCCGCATAAAGTTCTGCCGCTGTCCGGATCCCTTGTTGCCTGCTCCGTGCTTGTCGCCGCCGTGCTGGGCCCGGCCACGCTTGTCCTGAGGAATTTGAACAGAAAATTAAATAAATTAACCAATTGCATGTTGTTATTCAACCGGCTGCACGCACATTCTGTTTGGAGTTGGGATTCGGCCGGAGATTCCCGATCTGAACGCGCGGCAATGTGCGCAGCAGCTTAAGCGCTTTGTCCGAGGTCTCTCGCAGGTGCGCCATGGCCAAAAACAACTTAATTTATTTAATAATATTAAGTTTTACAGGCGAAAAATAAAAATTATCCACGAGTGGGAGTAATCGAGAAATCGACCATAACACTACACAGGCGATAACAATTAATCGATAAATTACTCACATCGCTAGTGTAGACGCAGCAAAAACGTAAACATTCCTTAAAATAAATAAAAAACAATAATTATCTCTATTAAAACATATAAAATTTATAAAAAACAAGAAAATGACGTGTGGAACATGTCGGGGACACAAGGAGCGGAGTGTAAAGTGCCTTATAGCCGCCCTGGATATTATCAAAGATCACGCCTTGAGTAAGTCGCTCTTAGTTGATTCCATTTTATTAATTAATTAATACAATAAACTTTATTAACCACAGTGATGCAGCAAGCGTGTGAGGAGAGTGACAAAACCATAGAGAATTTAAAAGCGCACAATGAGAAGCTGCACAAAGCGCTCGACTTGCTGAAGGAGCGGCAGGAGTCCATGACCTTGATGCAGGCGGAGAAGCGAAGAAAACTGTCGCCCAAGAAACCAAAAGATGACATATCACCATTGCCGCAAAGCCAGAACTCTCTGAACATGAACATAGCTCTCAACAGCATCGAGCTCTCTGACGAGGACCAGGAAATGGAGGAGGACGAGAGCATTACGGAGACGGAAACCAACTCCTTGCGAAGTCCGCGCAAGTTGACGTCGATGCTAAACAGAAAGCCGGACATTCGAAATTTGGAGAACGTCCAGCCAAACAGTCTGACCACAGCTAACCAAAGTTGGATCAGCAAGACACCAAAGAATCCCGCCGTCCTCACCAAATTGTCACTCACCCACAAGGGCAGCGCCCTGGGCTTGAAGCAAACTCGGCTGAAATTCGAAAGCAACAAGACGAACACCAGCGAAAAGGATGTAATAGAAGATAGCCCCAATTTGAGCAGCAGTAAATCTCGCCCACCTCGATCTCTAATGCAGAGGTAATTATCCGAAAAAATCACATAAAGCCGTTTAATATTCAAAGCCAAGTTTGCAGAACCGACACCGTGACCGCTTTAAGCGCCGGCGAGGCCAAGTTAGACGTCACGAGCAGCAGCAGCAGTCTCCTTCAGATGCCCAAGCCCACCTTTGAGCTGGAAGATGATGCCGAGTTCACTATGGATAGCTCGGAACTCCCTCTGTTGCCGCCACCTGCCACGCCGCCATTTCTAAAGATGAACAGCACCTCGGACAGCGTGGTCCTGCTTACGCCCGCCACTCAAGACATAATCTTTGTGAACGACACTCTGGAAGATCCCGAGAATGTAGACAAATTGGGCACCATGGATGTGCTGGCGGAGATTATGAAGGACGACGACGATGCCTGTTCCAATGCTCTGCGGCAGTTCGAGAAGAAAATGATTGACCAGCAGAAGCAAAATAAACCGAATCCCCAAGCAATCCAAATTTCTCGGCCCGTCAAACAAGAGCCCATTTCCCAGCCAGCAGAGCTGGACTTGGGTAATGAATCAACGAAGCTGCCCGAGGATATTGAGAAGTATATGATGGACATCAAAGATGAAGATGAAAGCAAGGACTCGGTGGAAGAGGAGGAAGAGGAGTTCCCACGCCCAATTGTGGTAAAAAATGAGCCTGAGTTGACGCTCAAAGAAAGGCACAACATCAATTGCCCTGATTGCGAAAAGGTTGGTGTGAGAATTAATTCTAAAAAAAAGAACAACTTAAACATAAATTATCATTTCAGTTTATCAACTTTATGGGCTCCAACCTGACTGACGAGAAAATTAAAGACTATTTAAACAATTGCCGACATGTGGACGCCCGAAGCTCAACGCCCCCAGGCTTCTGGAACCCGCACATGGTGTCCTTTGCCGAAAACGATCCTAGGAATGAGGTATTGATAGACAACCGATTCAGGGACCAGCGCTTAAACAAATGACAAATGAGCCAAGATTTTTAGATTTTCTGTTTAATTCATTGATTGTATTTAGTATTTTATATTGCACACATTTATGGTTACAATTCACAAGTTGCCGCGCTTGGCCTGCTCGATTTCGATGGCCGTGAACAGGGACTTGAAGTTGCCGGCGCCAAAGCCCTGGAAGATAGTTAAATTATAAGATAAATTAGGTCAAATAAATACTTTCTTAGCAGCTCTTACGTTATGGTTGTGGCGCTGGATGACCTCCAGGAAGAGGGTCGGCCTGTCCTGGCAGTTCTTCGTAAAGATCTGCAGCAAGTAGCCGTTCTCATCGAAGTCAATCAAGATGTTCAGCTTCTTCAAGATCTCCATGTCCTCCTTAATCTTGGTGCGACTCTGCGAGAGCTGCTGCTGCAGGATCTCGTAGTAGGACGAGGGAATGGTCAGGAACTCGGTACCCCGGGCCTTTAGGTTGCTCACCGCCTGGATGATGTCGTCAGTGTTGAGGGCAATGTGCTGGACACCACCTCCTCCATAGTACTCGACATACTCTTGAATCTGCGACTTCTTCTTGCCATTGGCAGGCTCATTGATGGGCATCTTCACAGTCTCCTCGTAGTTGGCCATCACGATGGACCGCAGGGCAGAGTACTCCGTGTGGATCTGCGAGTCGTCCACCGACCAGAAACGATGGAACTGCAGAATTCTCTCGTACCAGGAGGCCACGCTCTCCATTTGCAGATCCGGCTGGTTGCCCACCACATGATCGATGAAGTTCAGTTTGGTGGAGGGCAAGCCCTTCAGCAGAACATCCTCTGCTCCGCGCTGGAATCCCGGCAGAAAGTCACCGGCATAGCCATTGCGCTCCACGAAGGTGTGGGTAGTGTCACCGTACGTCTTGATGGTGGCGAATCTCACGAATCCGTGGTCATCGCTCTCCTCCCAGATGTCGCGCACCACTTCGGCACCGCGGGACACTGCCAGCGTAAAGATGGCATTCAGATCCTCCACTTCAAAGGCCACATCCTTGACCCCATCGCCGTGGCGCATCAGGTGGAGTCCATGCTCCTTGTCGTCCGGCGTGTACGCGGAGACGAACACAAAGACGATCTTGTTCTGGCGCACGGCATGCTTGGCAAAGCGCCTCTCCCCGGTCTCAAGTCCCTGGTAGCCAAGTGGTTCGAAGCCCAAACGAGTGGTGTAGTAGCTGGCCGCCTGCTTGGCGTTGCCAACGTAGAATGTCAGATGATCAAAGCTTAGAAATTTGCCGGCTTCAGGCTGTAGGAAATAAAAATTGTTAAATACTTGAGGATAATGCAAGGATAATGGTTGGGCTTACTTTGGTTCCTTTGTCAGTATAGCTTGTCTGAAAGTAGAAAATATAAGTATAAAAAAATTTAGCAATTATTTCATAAATTTTGAATAATATTTAATGAATAAATAAATTAAACAAACTTTTGAAAGCTAAAAAATGAAGCCACGAACAAGAGTAATCAACGTTTTAGTCATTATTTCCTAATTTATCCAACTATGTTTTTGAAAAATCTATTGAAATTATCCTGTAATCATAACGTTAGCATAATATACTTCGATTTAAAATTATATGAAATGTTTTCTTTCACTATTAAATTTTGTAACCATATCTTGTCACAAGCCTGAGTTAAACCAAAAAAAAGGGAGTTTTTTAAACTATTTTTTTAAAGTTCACTGTGAAAATCCTTCTTTAACCATGCAAAGTTTATATACATTTATTTTTAAGGACTGGTAAAGCCAGTCCTTTTTTCACTATCACCATCTTATATAACACTTTGGCACGCGTTTGAGACATTATCTTTATCCATACCATTATCACTCAGACTCAATTTATGCAAATCCTCTCCTCACACGCGATATAGATTTCTACGTTCCGTTGGATCTTACACGATCTTCAAGTTGATTATGACCTGAGCTCTGCCAAACGACGGCTTTATATAGGGCCCCAGAATCATGTCTAGATCAGGTGAAAATCCTGTACTAATTTAAATAAAAGCCAAACTAGTATTTTGTTTATTTCAACTGCTATATATACCGGAATATCTTAGGTAGCTGCTTGTTGTTATTCGCATATTTTAACTGGACCTGCAGAAATTTGTTTACTAGAACAGGTGGATTATTTAATTAATGCAAACCAGCCCCGGCGAAATGAAGTGCAAGTTTGTAATCAGAGACGGGCCTCCTTCAATGAGTGTGTTTACTGCCTATCAAGGCGGCTTTTTAGAAGTTTTTGTAAGCCGAAAATTTCACTTCCTTCCAACTGTGTTACACAAAAAGCGATATACATATAAATATCAAGTCAGTATGCAAAATGCCTGAAAGTTAATGTTAGAATTCCCCTAAATATTCATGAGGAGAGGCGGCAGTCGAGTTTGCTGGGGCAGATCGGTTGCCAAGTCGTCGTCGTCGCATTGAACTTGATTCAAGTTGCGAGCCCCCAAAACGCCTCTAATGTTATCTCGATTGTTATTGTTATTGTTATAGTACAAAATGTACATGTAGCGCCATTGAAGTTGAAGTTGTTTTGCATTAGAATCGGGCTTTAAAAATTACGAAAACTGGTTTGAAATATGACTTGTTGTTGTTATTCAAAGCAAGGCACACGTTGGCCATAAATCATATATTTTGATTATTATCTTTATTTTCATTGACTTTAAGTGATTAGGGTTAAAAATATTACTCACAGGATTGGGAAAATATTTTTAAAATATTTGTTTGGAAGTTGTTTTTATTATTAGAGGCATGTGATTGATATATATAATATTGCCTTATACGTTATTATAACTTTAGCCAGAACCCTAAATATCGACTTAAGGACTTCAAATATTTCAGTTTCCTGCCTTTCCCATTTTAAATACCAGGTGATCTATGAAAATATATGATCAGTACGCTGACCCGGCGTTTTTTAATAGACAAACTTTCTTTTAGTTTATTTAACACCAAGGATTTGTTTAAATAATTAGATTTCTTAAAAAAGGTCTTCAGAAAACCTGGTAAATGATTTACACTAAATATTGTTAGATAATATATTTCCTTAACTATTGTTGCCTCTCTTCGCTTATCCCAATAAATATCTTATTTTATATAAATTCTTATCCGTTTATTTAGTTATTTACTTGCTCAATGTTTTCTTTTGGGATAGGGCAGTTCTGTTAATCATTTTGACTGACGATCCGTGTCAGGTGTTTGGCAACCAAGCGACAAGGCCATAAATTAAACGTTTTCCCTAGCTCTTCGGCCGAACACATGGCGTATGAGCAATCTGGGGAGCTAAGCATTAATGATTTAGCCCTAGAACTAAGTCTCGCCCAGCTGCTGGCGACCAGCCTAGTCGTGACGATGAGCTGACAGTCCAAAAGGGGCGGAGGACAGCGATATGGTCGATTGGCCATTGGCAAGAAGCCAAATCGATGCTTGACATTTATTATGATTGGCTTATTAGGAGCAGCAGAGCAGCAGAGGCGATAACCTGCCGGAGGGGGTTGGGGAATACAGAAAACACTTGTCGCTTAATTGTTCCAGATGTTACAGTTGTCATTAAACCATATGGTTCTGAATTTTCAAAAGGATCAAAAGTAGCAGTAAGCTTTAATAGAGTTCAAATAATATTAAAGGTAAAAAGGAAATGTTTCATAATATTTGTATTTATCAGATGTTACCCATTACCCTATAATTTTCTAAGTTTAAACTATTTAAGATATAATTTATAGCCTGGGAAATCTTTTCCAAATCATAATTCCCTTTCGACTCCACACATTTTCACATCATCCTTCATAATTTTCACTTCCATCAATATCTTTAATTTCCATTTGTTTGTTCGACCGACACCTGCCGAAACATTAGTCAGGTTACCCCAAGGACTCACCCCATCGGACCTATCCCAATGATATTTGCCAACCTCTCTCTTTCTGCTCCTCCGCTGACTTGCCATTAGCTGTGCAAACTTTTGTCCTTGGCGAAGGGAACGGCATCCTTCGGTGTTCGGGTTTGTTTTGGGTTTGATGTGGGTAGCCTGTTGCGCGATGGTGAGATTATATTTCCCGCCACCCTTGGCTTCGATTGAAGTAGAAGTAGAAGTCCTTCTCTTTGCAGGACCTTTCTCTCTCTTCTGGCAGAGACGACGGCATTGCCAGCTGGAAAAAGTTTCTCGCTTGGGGGTTGCTTTCCTAAAAGGACGATTGCCACCAGACAGAAGGATGTGAGTCTCTATTGTTGTCGTCAGTAACTTCGTCGCCGTTGCACAGAAAAAAATTATATATTTGATTTGCTGAAATATTTTTAGAAATAAATTCTAAAATACATTGTAAGCAATTTGTTGGATTGTAAAATAAATTATAATATTAAATAGAAAATAAAAGAAACACATATGAAAAAAAGATAATAGAAACCATTAAGTTGTAGACTCTTTTTATTTTAATAGTTTCAACTTTATTTATAAATTATTCTAACTAATTTAAATTATATACTTCTTACAAAAAATTACAAAGAATACTATGTACAATTCCCTTTTTAAAACTTTATCCTAACAATTTAGATTTAAGAAATGTATAAATTCATGTATGTTAATAATTACCTGTTTTTCTCTCAGTGCAGTGTTATTGTCCTTGTTGTTGCGGTTGTTGTTGTTGCCATAGCCGCAAGCTGTCGCCGGTCTACGTCACGCTTTCCATCCTTCAGTCGCGTTTACTGCGCTTCGAAAACAACAAGCAGACCAAAGATAGTCGCAGATAAAAAATTAAAAACCCGAAAAATCACAAGTGTGTAACTACTCTCAAATTATCCCACTTAATTGTTTTAATTTTATAAAAACAAAAACAAACGAATGTACTTGAACTGTCGCTGGTGCTTTGAGCACAAAACCAAAAAATCATTCGTTCATTTTTTAGTTGCTGAATGTGAAAATTTATGTGTAACTTTTTTTCTTCTAAATATTGACAAATTGGTGCGTCTAGCTGAGCGATTAAAATCTTTTTGTTGAAAAAAAAGTCGAAAAAAAAACAATGTCAAATGGTTGGCCCCCAAAAAAACACACAATTTTTGAGACCAAAAATCCCCCGAAGCAAGGCAAAAAAGTTTTAAATGTTACAACATAAATTACTACAAACTACGCGCTCTGAAAGCATTCTCTAGTTAGTGCGGTTCAAAAATAGTTCGTATGTGTTATTTTTGCGATTCTGTTGATTGATTGCTCAGTGTGAAAATGATCATAAATTGGTTAAAGCCCAAAGAACACTTGGGGACCCATAAAAATAATCATTTCCCTGGGCAGTGGCAGTGCTGCCAAAAGTGTTAGAGCTTGTGTGAGCCACACACAGTTTTGCAGGCGCTGTCGAAACGAGTTTTTGTTTGAAAAAGGGGAGATATCTCTCTTTTCGCTGACTTTCTCCCTTACAATCTCTTCGCGGGGTGTTTTTTCTTTCCTTCCTCAGGGGTTAAAAAACTATACAGACCGCAGGCGCAGCCATATCTTAGGGAAGGTGAGATTTTATTAGCATAGGTAATAAGCAGATGTTTGCCCCAGAGATCTGAAGATTTTAAGGTAAGGCTGATTCTATAAAGGTTAAAAATGTATTGTGATATCATATGATTAAAAAAGGTATCTGAATTGTGTTATAAAATGTTTTAGGTGTCAAATATCATAGTTTTAGACACCTTTTTGGAGGATTTTATATCCATATTCATGCCTATTGCCGCATGGAATATGTTAAGTTTAAATTATTAATTAAATAAGAAATACCTAGGGCAAAAAAGGTTTTACAAGGCTCTCAAAATATTATTTATAGAACAATTTAATCCTCTCACCACCAAGAAGAGCTTTTAAAAGGATAGTAAATGTAATTTACAAAAAATAATACTCTTGGTAATGACTTCTTTGTGGACATTTCTGAAAAAGATCTTAAAATAAAACAGTTCTCCCACCTACCACTCAGCACAACATTAAGTAAATCCAGCTAAATCCAAATATTTGCATGTAAATTTGCGAATTTAATTCGGTTTGCGTGCCAGAACCCAATCGAAACGCTTCGACAGAGCCATTTTCCACTTACCTGCCAGATAGACGCGCCCTTTGTGACCTTTCGAGAGAGGGGAGTCCCCCATTAAAGTCATAAAGCATTACCTGGGGAGAGGTGGCGCTCTCAGCATGATTCACTTTCACCTTGACATGCTTTCCCCTGCCTCAATATCCTTTCCAGCGAGGTGGATGCGGATGATGGTGGTATTAAGTTCTTAAAGCCAGATGCCGCCGACATATAAATGATATTTTTATGCAGTCGAGTTATTTACACGCCGACTTAGGCCCTCAAGTGTTGTGGTAGATGAAACCACATCAAGCGAAAAGCGAAGGAAAATACAATAACCGCCCACAGATCTAGAGTCCAGCCAGCGTTTAATAGTCTTGGGTAATTCTAGAAAGTAAGGTCCATAAAATGATGCTTTCAAAACAAGAAATCGGACGGGTTGGGCCCGTCCAGATATACATATGTGAGATTTCGGTGGCGACTGCCAGAGCAGGTTGCAGTTTTACAAATAAACAAAAGAGCCGGAGGAACCATCACCTCGCCTCTGTGAGTTTTCATTTTTATTTTTAAAACACCAAAATTATGAAGACCAGAGCAGATCACATATGTATGTGTATATAGCTCACATAGGTATACAGATGCAGATATATATATTTTAAAGGGATCGTTCCGGGGCATTTAGGTGGGCATAAATTATAAAAATATTTCAATGTGTGTCAGATATTGTTTGTTCGGTATGCCAAGGTATGTTTGGTGTTTATTTTTCAAAACTCTGGAAGGGGAAATGGTTCTGCTTCGTTCTTAACAAATTACTGGGGCTTATTAAGTGCCATATTATTAATGGAGCATCACTTTGAGGGAATATTTGATTAAATGCCCGTTGATGGCCCATTGGGAAGTGTGAATTGAGCTCGACAAATTGGTTTATCAGGTGAACAAATATTGGGAAAGGCAGGAAGCTTATTTATTCTCAGTCTAAGTTTCTTCCCACTTAATATAACATGATAGATAATGTTCTCATTTCTTAAATATTTATTGTTTTATAATTATGAAACTGCTCATCCTGAGTTATTTTATTTCTGCTTATCTTTACAATTATCTTGCACTTAGTTTTTGATAAAGGATTTTGATAAGGAATTCAACAATAAAGAAAATATATTGTTCCTTATCGGAATCTACCTTTAAATGCAACCCGCTATCTGCGAATATACTTCATTCAAGTCAATGGATCCAACCGCGTATCGCACGGATACCTCGTTTCTGCCAACGGACAGTGGGGCATAACATATTTGTTTAGCCTCATATTATCAAGTTGGTATAAATTTTAATAGACTTTGACAGGACAAAGAAGACTTTATTAAAGATTCATTGTTTTAGTTTTTTAGCAAAGAAATCATAGTAGGAAACCCCAATTTTAGATCGATAAATAGCTATTATTTTCCCTACGTTTCGACGTTTTATAAATATTAAGTCGGCAAAGATAGTATTAAAGCTTAAATTATTGGTAGATATAAAAATCACGTAATTAACTAAGACACAAAAACGTTCGAAGAATTTATTCTATTTTTTACAAACCAAAACAAACAAACCAAACTTTGCGAGGCAGAGCACATATAAATTAAATTAATAAATTAATTAATTAATCAAAAAATATTATATTACTCAGATACAAAGTAAGGCTTTTCTAGACCAGAAATTATTCCCTAAAAGTAAAGTTAATTCCTCTAAAAAGACCCTAAAAAAATTATAAACAAGAGAGAAAGCTAACTTTGGCCAGCCAAAATTTGTTATACCTTTGCAGGTTAAAAGCCAAAAATGTATTAATTTTAATTCGGAAAGCGGTTTTTTGTTAGTTTTTATTGATTTAAAAAAACTGCTTACCGAATTTGAAATTTTAGGAAAGCCAAATTTTTTGATATTTTTGAAAATTTTCATGATGTACCCTTATCAATTTTTGAAAAAAAATGAAAAAAATTAGTGTTCTTTCCGACATGTCTAGAAAAATTCGCCTGTTTATGCTGATCAAAAATATATATGATTTATGGGGTCGGAAACGACTCCTTTGTTGCGTTTCAAGCTTCTGACTAAAAATATAATACCCTGCAAGGGTATAAAAATATATATGTAATAAGAAATATATTAAGTTTTCGTGAGATTTGACCACTGTTTACTGTTCGCTGCCGAAGCAGTGGAGAAGCCGCCGCCGCCGACTTGCTCAGAAATCAGAACGAATTTGCATAGGCTGGGAATCGGACGTGCGGCCCGTCGATCTAGATGCGAAACCATCGCAGCGGTACGACAAATATTACGAGTATTTATTTCCTTGGCTCCTGCGCTCCGATCCGCTCCTCACGTGCGTGTGTGATATTTGTAACTTTAATTTATGAGATGCGGAATGCGTTGAGTGAGTCTTCGCCGCTGACTAGCTGCTTCATAAATTATTCCCAAGAATACCAAGCATTTTTTTAGTGAAAAAAAAAATATCAACGAAATTTTAAAGCCATTTATCAGTAACAAACGAGATGAAAGAACCATATTTTATGCAACAAATTGTGTGGATATGTGGAAATTTGTGTTTTTTAGATGGGAATATGTGACTAAGGCCAATAACTCAATAAATTAAAGGGTTAATAAATAGTTTAAAATAAAAGGATTATAAATAAAAATACACAATAACGTGAAAATTTATAATAAAGAAATAAGAAGACAAATGATTACAACTTGTTTCAAAATATGAAAATAATTCGTTTTGAAATGAAGTTATAAAATACAGGGAAAACAATAAGTGTAAATTATATTTATTTTATCTTTTCTATAATTTAATTTATTAATAAAATATTCTCAAAAATCATTACAATTCATACAAGTGCTAATCGTTTATAAATTGACCCGTTTAACCAAAACAAAAACTAAAAACTGCCTGCCAAATCGAGTTATTGCAGTCGAAAGGAAACCGATAAAAATTTGTTTAACAATATTAGAGAAATGCCATCAAACCAATCAGCTGTAAAGTGAATTGAACGCAGAAAAGCTGTTCGTGTGGAAAGCTGGCTATAATATTGTAGAATCTGAACCATATACAATGTGTGCTGGGCCTCTATATTCCGATCACGACCGCATTTTACTCACTATATAGCAATGCCGATCATCTCTGAATCTCAATCTCAATCTCCGCATCCGTGCGACTGACTTACAGATCGTATCCGATTGCTGCGACCGCAACGACGCACTAGTTGAAAGCCGAAATAAAACGCCAATAAAATCCAGCTAATTAATGTGATAATTGTGCAAAAAGTAAGATGATCGAAATCGGACGACTTAGCACGATGTGGAGCGACTTGGAATGCACTCAGCTTGCCATAGAAGATTATCGCCAGTGCCCGAGATTACAGCAAACGCCGACGAGATCTCCAACCACCGATAAGCCTGCCTCCTCCAGCTCTTCCTCCGTCTCCGGGGTCAGCCTGCGCTATCAGTTGGCGGTCAGCATCAGCATTCCTCCTTCGTTCCTCCTAGCTTGCACAGTGGCGATCCTCTGCCTGGGATCCGTCTTGGCTGCCCCACAAACCTCCTGCATCATGTGCAACAAGGAGGACCTGCGTCCGCGCGTCCCGCCGTACAGTGACAGCTACACGGAGTGGACCTTCGACCACCAGGTGTCGCAGCAGTCGGCCATGGAGTCGCTGCAAAAGTTCAATGAGTGTAAGTATTTAAAAATCAAATCAAATTGAATTTAAATATAGTTTAGAATTTCAGGAATTAATTTACAAAAATGATAATATTTCAAAGATGTTGTTCTTTATTTTTCTGTATGTTTTAAAGTTTAATTTTATATGCTATCATTATTCACTTTACGTTTAAAGCAATAAATAATCCAGAATAAAATTGTAGGTAAAGAAATTAAATCAAATTAATTAATTATGTTTTCTACAAAATATACTTTCCTATTTGCAAAAATATTTTTTTAATAATATTTCTAGGCAATTATATTTTAATTTTGTGTACTAAAATTTTTAAGCTTTTATTTCCTTGGGAAATACTTATTATATATTAATTAAAGCCTCTTTGTCTCAACAGCACATGCCCAGAACAATGCCTGCAATTCTATCAAATGCCCACCGAATGTAATGAAATATTGCCTAGGAACTCAGGTAAATGTTCTATATAAGCTATAGGCCCAATCGGCGAAGAATATCCTTAATAAACTCCTGCTTAAATAATAAAAAATAAAGCCTTAGTTGAGGACAAATTTAAAGTTATTTTCTGCCAAATGAGCCTTATTATTTATACAAAAACTTTCAATTTGACAAAAATGTGTTTACAGTTCATAAACGACCATTGTTGGTGCGAAATGCAGCATCGAGAAGGTGAGTAACACTGTAAAATATTTTATGAAATAGTAGAATCAGTAAATTACCAAATATTTAAGTTGTAAAGCCTAACATTATTTTTAATGATTTGATAAGCTTAAGTTATTATTTTAATAAGAAAACAGAAATATAATTATTAATAAATATGTGTTTACTTTAAACATTATTTTGATAATATAAAAGGTGCTTTACTCATACATAATAACAAAGACATAAGTCAGGAAACTTCCCCTAAAGCGATTAAAATTGCAACTTTTTTAAGTGCACTGTTTTCAATAAAGTTAATATTTATGACTTGCCACAAGAGTCTCAGCACATGGCGCCAAACAATAACAAACAAGAGACCTGCAACTTCTCTGCATTCGCAGTGGCAGGCTCCCACAGCAGACGTGTCGTGCCACTAACCCACTTGGAACCTACTGGCACTCAGAGTCAACTCTCTAAAGAGCCTCATTAGCCCTTAACAAGCCCCACTCACGCAGATTACCGGGCAGGGAGCGAGTAAGTGTACCTCTCGTACTTACTACAGCGATGACGCAACCCTTTTGGTGGCCATAACTTGGCCACAGAACTATCTCATGGTCGAAAGGTGGCGGCATCGGCTGGGCATGGGCTCGAACTGGTCTCCTTGTCGCCGGCACTTGGCACGTGATGCGGCGCGGAAGTTGTTAAGTCTGGTCCACTGATTGAACCGCAGTCTAATGCTTCGACACGCTCCATTGCCCCGACTTGCAACAATAACGGTGTGGGTTCTGTAAGGGAGAAGTATGTGGTTTTTCTGGGTTTAATATTTGAATTGTTGGAGGGTTTATCCTTTTATTTTTGAGGTTTCATTGTATAGATAAGATTATTAAAAGTTTAAGAATATTTCTATAAGTATCACAGTTTTTAAAATAAAAAGAATGGTTTTAAGATATAACTAAATTTTCTTATGTATGTTTAAGATATTTAAATACCTAATGCACTCTTACCATATGCTCCTTAGTCAGAAGCCACTGTACTCGGATTACTCCGACATTCCTAATGTCCAAGCGTCAGTTTATAATTCTTTCCAATCTAAGCAGTTGTATTTTTTTTTCTTTGTTATTTTATTGCTAGAATGCAGGCTGTTTGGGGAAAATTTTGTGGGCTCGGCGCTTAGATTGTCTACAGTTGAATGATTTTCTTCAAGGCGCCCAGTTTTCGTTTTCCATGCCCCCGTAGTTTTACTTTTTCAATGCAATTGCAATGCACCCGCCTTTAAATTGTTCTTTGCAGCTCATTAAATTCAATTTTGTTAATTTCACTTTTTTGTTGTTCTTTTCCTGGGGCTTATTATGCATTTACCGTTGGTTATAAGCCCCAATGAAGGTTTCTCGGGCAATGAACACATTTCTTGATCAAATATTAAATACAAATCTTGCAGTTCTTGGAATCGAGGCATATAAAAGGGTTAAGAATGTGTAATTGGGGTTGTTAAGTGCTTATTGACCTAAGATAAGGAGACCCTTGGCAGTTTTCCTGTTTATCTTACCCTTGGCCTTATCTTGAGTTACATGATCTGGTTCCATATAATATTTTCGAAGCACTTAAAAGCTTTCTGAATCAAATACTGTCACTGTTCCTCAAGTCTTGATAAAAAAGAAAGGAAACTAATTTCGGGATGCCGGAGTTTTTATACCCTTGCATTTTGAAAAAGAGCAACACTAAGCAAGAAATCCATTATCTATATGGTCAGAAATGACTCCTTTTGACTAAATTTATAATACCCTGCCAGGGTATATTATTTTTTAATATTTACTGAACATTTTTTGTGCCTTACTCTGACATTCTTTGGTATGCAGCAGGCCATACCCACTACCGGCCGCCAGTCCAATCGATAAGGAACGTGTCAGGAATAACAATGGGAAAACACCTGCCAACCCGCCAGCCCTGGGTGGCATGTCCACATAAGTAGTATATACAGCTCCTCCCGATGACCATTGTTAGGTGCCGCTTATAGCTTCCAATTCAAATATTTCCATAAGTTTACGCAATTAAATTTGACAGCTATTTCGGTGTTCTTTTTTTCGTACTCCAAGCAATTATTATTTAATACAATTATGGAAATGCCAACTGACGAAATGTGTGAATCATAAAAAAGCTTTGAACATAAAAAAATCTTTATTATATTTCCTTGGTAACCTAATTTTTGCTGCCTCGGGTAATCAATCACACTCGTCACATTATTCTCTGTTTCAGCAATCTGTCGATTTATATGTTTCCAATGCAATCTCGTCCTCGGCTTGTCAGCCGCCGTCGCTAAAGATTAATAACAATTGCCAGAGCAATCGGTAAAATTGACCTAACATATTACACGCCGGGACCCGTGTCTGTTTGCATTAACTAATAATTATTTAATTGTATAAATATCTGTGACACGCAGCAAACAAATGAAAAGTGACTATAATATGTGTGTGGGCTTTCAATGTTTTTAAATTTTAGACATGGAACTTCATAAAATTCAACACGTTGAGTTTTCTATAAACAAATTGGAATCGCGGCGTCTATAAACAGGCCAACCGAAAAAATAACCCAGGCATATGTTACGATCCCCGATCAAAAAACAATGCCGTTCATATTTAGTCACTCGTCTCAGTTTATATTTTGGCCAGAAATTACTCTTGATTTTTCGTTTTCGTGCGCACAGCAAGCAGCTCCCAATAAACATATTCTATTTTATCGATTTCCGTTTCTACTCAAAGCGCAAAAGTTCCATAAATTGTGTATTTAAATTAAGTGGTTGCTATTATAAAAAGTTAAGCACTTGATTCCAAATTGGAGCAATGGGGCGGCATATTGGAAAATTTTTGAATATTTAAAAATTTCTAAAAACCAATATTAGGGAAATATTTATAATTTTTTTGTGAATGACACATGCAGCTGTGTTTTAAGAAAAACATAAGATTTACTTTGATTTAAATATTATTGCTTAAGGTCATATATACCAATAAATTTTATTTGTATATGAATTTCGATTTATAAAATTTGTTTATTACTCTCTTGCTAATTTTCCTAATTTGTTTATTCTTTCGTAAGATTTATAGCTATATAAATCAATCAAATCATCATACTAGGGGATGTTCTGGTATTCACTTTCGCTACAGGTTTCTAAATTACTTTTTAAATATTTATGGTTTTCTTTGAGTAATTCAGAATTATTAATAACTGGTTTAGATCATTAGGAAAATCAGATTTATTTTGTAAATATTTTTTTAAGGTTGTGTAGTTGTTAAAGTTCAATTTCCAATTCCTTTCCAGAGGGCCTGCCATATGTACCTCATACATGCTTTCTAGACGAAAAGGTGCACACACCGTCCGTGGGCTCGTGCTTCGTCTTCGCGGAGGTCAAGGAGTGCTGCTGTGCTGGGACCTGGGTCAAGAAGTGTAAGTATTATTTATCCAATACGATGGGGGCTGCACGTAGCCGTAGTCATCGCATCTGGTATCACACTAGCAATGCTAAATACTCATGCCACTCCGAACACACACGGGGAGGGATTAACAAAGCGATGCTAATTTAATAATGTAAATATACAGTTTTCGATGGTTCTGTTTCCACACGGCGCCTTCGATAAACATACGAATACCAGAAATAACAGCAACAATGGGCGAGAGATCAGATCATGTCAATACTCACATCACTGGCCAGAAAATCGTACCATGCTAATTATATTTAGTTTATAATGCTAATTGAAATCGCTCACACCGTCCGGCTTGAGAGATCGAGAGACTTTTAAATCATAAAATATATGTAGGAAAAGGCCTTTTGAAAATGGCAAGCTATAAATTTCCAAAAGGGCAATTAGCCTTGGCTGTTGTATATTATCGCACTGAGTAGTTTATTCCAAAAAGCTTCTCACAATAAACATAAAACGTTGGCTAAATCGAGAGTTAGCTCATAAATAAATATGAGTAAAGCTGGAAAAACATATTCAGAATTTTACTCTAGAATATTACCAACTGGCATAAATACAATATTAACTCAAACTACATTTTTGCTTTGACTATTTTCCAGGGCGACACATTTCCGGGAGCTCTCGGAGCCAGCACATACCAAAAATATTATTACCTCTGCTCTCTGCACTCAGTTTGCTGCGATGGACGAGCAGAAGGTGGATATTCTGTTAAAGTTAACTGGAGGATGGTGTAAAGTTGTACAACATATAGTCATAGCGAAGTAGGATCGTCGTATAAGTGTACTTAGTTCAAACGAAAAATGTCCAAAATGGTAATCAAACCTACTTGCTAAGCATATATATTTAAGCGTTAATAAATACAAGTTTATAAAGCTAACCGACTGTTCGATAGCGTGTGTTTCGTTTCGCTTAGATCACTAAATAATGAAGCTATAACTTACGTGCATTCTAAAAAGGACAACATATCGAGGAACAAAATTAAAATACAGTTTAAACGTGCTAACTTCGCCTTAGTTGCTATTTTCGGTCCACTAAACCTCGAGTTCAGCAAGTCTATAGTCTCCTCAGTGTTTTACAGGCTGGTACGGTTGTTAAGCGTACGCTGCAAGGCATTCACACAGGACAGCACGTCCTCGTAGTCCTTGGACCATTCACGCAAATTCCGCTCCAGACTCTCCAGTCGCGTCTGGCCCAGTCGCATGCCGCCGTGCTTGATGGCCGCGTAACAGGAGCAGGCGAGCAGCTTGAAGCACTGCCGCCGCACCGCATTGTGCGCATGGCTCTCCCAGTTGGGGGTGCTGGCCACATACTGCCAGGCCATGCTGACATAGTCCACCAGGGCATCCCAGTGGCTGGAGTCGTGCAGTCGCTTGGCCTGCAATTGCAGCACTCGTTTAAATTCGTTGAGATGCATCGATGCCTTCGAGTAGGCCGCCGCATCGGTTTTCTTGCACAGGCGAGAGGTGGGCAGGGACTTGAAGATGAGCCGCTTCACATGGTGCAGCTCCTGCTCCAGCGAGCTGAAACAAGGTAAGGGGTAAAAAGATGTTTCTACGATTGGAAAAGGACTATCACCTTATGTCTGGCGTGGGCAGCTGCCTCCTGATCTCCCCCTCATCGCTGGCTGTGTTCACGCTGTTCATTATTAATTCGATTAGCTGCTGTTGGGACAATCCCTGCAGCAGAACAGGCAGCGCCACATCGTTGTTTGTCTGCCCTACCGGTCGGTCGTCCATTTTAAGCTTTTTTACTATCGGCGTTCCCGGCCACAGTTGCTTGGTGGTGGCCATTTTGATGGGCGAATATGTCTCCATGGGCATGGGCTCCGGCGGAGTGCTGCCCATAGTCAGGCGCTTCCTGGGCGAGCTGCGCAGGATCATGCCGCTGGTCAGTTGCAGGTTCTTGGTGGGCGTACGCTGGAAGGGACTGCGCATGGAAGAGCCGCTGGAACTGCCACCACCTCCATTCACCTTATCTGGAGAGAATGTGGTGGTAAACCTACGCCGTCCGCGCTGTCGGATGACCAACTCGTCCGGTGAGGGCAGCGGCGAGAAGACAAAGTCCTGGGCCTGCACCACATTCACATCGTTATCCACTCGCAGGCCCAGTCCCCCGTTCGCGTTCGGTGTGTTTATTACCACTGCCGCCGGTGTCGGCTCATCTGGAGTCCGCCGGTTGGCATTCGTCGGGGTGTTGGCCATGCGCAGCGCCTCCAAACGGTCCGGGATCTCGGCCAACGCCATTCGCGTCTGCAGCGGTGTCGTCATTGCTGTCGATTGCTGTAAAACGCATCAAGAGATTTTATAAAACCCTTAGATACACCTGCACGGACGTACCGCTTGGATGCTTCGCTTGATCTCCGCAGCAGAATCACCGATTTATTGCGTTGGCGGTTCGTATAGCTTCCGGACACTTGGGATCGGTTGGGATTATCTTTTGGAGTCCCTCCAGGCGAATGCAACTGTGATTTTTACTTGTTTTTGTTTAAATTGCGCCAATTCGCACAAGGTGGCAGCACGCTCTAGAGGTGGGCTCTCGCTGCGAAACTATCGCAAGTGAATCGATATTGCAATTAAATACCCTTACATCAGGGTATATGGAATGTGGCTCTAGCTTTGGCCATTATGGCCTGAGGACAAAATAAAATCCTATTCAGGTTCTTAGTAGGGTTTTCAGTACCTTCAGGATGGCATTAGGTAAGTATAAAATCGTTTTCGCGTACGAAAGAGATTTGTTATTCAAGCTAGCTTGTTTTATTTAATTTAAATTAACAAGTTTAAAAATCCATCATCAAAAAACCATATTAATCTCTCCGATATTTTAATAATTCGATTTTTTTATACCCGATAGTTGGTATTCGCACTATCTGGCAGCTCCATCAAGGTTCTGGCCATACGGCAACCTTATGCCTTCTTTCCGTCTGATTTCTCGTTGCCTGCAGTTGTCGGCTCGCTTAAAATATTAAATTAAACTATGAAAATGAAACAAATCCATAAGATATTCTATACAACTGATGTTCAACTTACGGACATTATGTTGTGCCCAAAACCTAGTATTCAGCAAGCCGCATTAAGTTGAAATTGTTGAAAATAAATGTGATAACCAAATGTGAACCAAACTCCACGTGTTGTAAAGTGAGACACTTCGGGACAATCTGAAAATTGTACTATTTCTGAGGTAATTAATATTATAAGGCACATTTTTCCTTTCTTTAACAACTGGAATGATGACATCTAACATACCCAATGCAGAGAAATTATGTTGAAAAATACTTTACATGCATCACCATCTGATTAAGTTTTTAAACAATTTAAATTTAAATCAGTTATCACAGTATTTTATCATTTTTTTGTTTATGTTTACAGGTGGAAAAGTACCCTCTAGCAAGTGAGGAACAGAGCCCTTTCATACAGGGAATTGGCTTCATTTGAAGGTAATTATTAATATTTGAACTAAGATCTTGTGTATTTTCCTTTTTAAATTGATGATAAATCCATACCCAACTCTGAGAATTTATGTTGAAATCTATTTAACATGCATCACCATCTGAATAAATAATATATAATAGTTTAGTCTGTAATTATGGTAAATTATTTATTTACTAATTTAGACTCTTTTATTACTTTGCAGGCCAAACCTTTCGCTGAAGTTATTCCTTTGGAAGCTCAAAGCTGAAAAAGGTAATTTATAATTTCTTTCAAAAAGAATTCCATGTATATTTTTGAAATGATGATAAATTCATACCCAAATCAGAGAAATTATGTTGAAATCTATTTAACATGCATCACCATCTGAATGAGATCTCGAATTTTGATTTGGAAACTTAAAATATGACTTACTAAATATAATTTCTTTCTTTTACAGACAGACAGAAATGGAAGACTGCCTTAGCTGTGGGTATTTTGATGATTGAAGCTATCAAAAGGTAATTTTAATAACCTGTACATTTAAATTATCATAAAATCTCTCAAACTGATGACACCTTACATACCCAAATACAGAGAAATTATGTTGAAATCTATTTAACATGCATCACCATCTGACTTTAAATTTAAAATTCAATTTACTTATGTTTCAAAACACCCTTAACACAATTTTTTTTTTCCTTTCAGATGCTGTGGTAATAAAATCTTCACTTTTAATATATAAAATAAAGTCTTTATTTTAAAAACATACATAATACAATATTTTAAGATCTTACAAAACTGTTTAACACGCTGCTCCCCACAACAATAACAGGCTGAGGAAAAGAATCTCGTTCTTGCTCAATCGATTCCAACTGGAGGAACCACTTGTTCCTATTCCATCGAAGAACACCTCTTTCTGGGCTGTTTTTCGGACAGCAGCCCCACCATTAAAGTCGCGTTTCTTCTTGAAGCTCTCGTAGTACCAATCCATGCCATCCTTGCGATCCACTCTGTCCACCTGGAGCAGCTCCACCTCTGTGCGTTTTTGGGCATTGGCTGTGAGCTGATGTTCGCTGGCCAAGCCTTCATTATCCGCACTGGGCGTTGTGCGTTGGTACTCCTCCGCCGTGGGCTGAGCCACTGGCTGCTGCTGCTGGTGGGGTGTGTACACCTTGGTGATGGTGGAGCGTCCTCCACCGCGTATTGGCTGGGAAGGAGGTGGCGCCACGGAGCTTTTGGGACGCGCAGTAGTTGCTTGATAGTTTCTGGGACTCTGAGGAGTTGTTGTTGTGGTGGTGGTCGTCGCCCAAGATCTGCTCTTTATTTGCGCCACGTGCTCTTCAGCGGGTGGAATCAATAGGATGGTCTCCGCTGTGGTTGTGTGCACTAGAGGCGGAGGCCGCAGCAATGTTACGGATTGGGCCTCCAGATCATCGTCATCGTACTGCGACTCTTGAGCCTGTTCGCTGCTGGAAGATGATCCATCATATACAGGAGGCGCCTGGGTGCTGGTAGTGGGTCTTGTATTCCGCTCTGTAGTTGTGGGGGCTCTGGTTGTGCTAGTGGTCATCCTATTGCTCGGCATCAAAGGCGTTGTGGTGGTAAAGTCTGGAGTGGTTTCCGTAACATCATAGGTGGCTGTCTCCGCACTTTCCCCATTGCTCACAGTGGGTTTGGGTCTCGTCTGTACAGGGATGGGTACAAAGGTACGGTGGTCTTTGGCTTGTACCTCCGGCTGTTGCTTTCCCGTAATATTCACCGCCTCCACAGTGCCCCGACGCTGCTGGGGATCATGCACGGGCATAAAGCCACCCACATGTACGGGGACAATTGGACGAAAGCCTCCGCGTTCGATGCTTGAAGGCTCCCTAAAGGTGGTGCGAAAGACACCTACTGTGGTAGCTGCACTCCCGCTCTCGTTGCTCAGTGCATCCTCCAGCGAAGAGGTGGTGGAATCCGTGTCCACATACCGGTTCCTGGCCACACTCTGCTTCTCCTGCTGTTGCTGCTGCTGGTCCTTGAGATACTTCTCGAACTCCGCACTATTCGGCTGATACATCCTGGTCTTGCTGCGCTGGCCACCGCTGGGCAGGCTTATGTGGGCCATGCGATGGGTGGCGGGCATCTCATCGCCGCCATCGGTACGCTGCTTGCGTCCCCGATCCCCAAAGCCAAAGAAGCGACCCAAGCTTACACTGGGCAGGGGATAGCCGAAGAAGGTAAAGGGGGATCCCGAGCCGGGTTGAGGCTTCCGATTGAAGTACTTGGTGTGCAGTATCGTGTTGTTCAGATCTAGATTACTGTTCAGCGTGGGATTCGGCTTGGGACGCTGCGAGGTGCTGATCACAGAGTTTGTGGTGTCTGGTGCTTCGGTGGCGTCCACATATTGATCGTAGAAGTATTCACTTTCGCCTACTAGGGGACGATCACCTGGCAGTCTCGTGCCCTCGTATGCCTCACATTCGTCGTTGAAATCCTCGGGCAAATCCCGCTGGAAGACATCACCATGCTCATTGAGCAGTGGCAACTGATTGCCATCGGAGGTCCGCTCGTTTCCAAAGACATCTGTGCCCACGCACAGACTTCTTTCCATGCGAGCTGCTCTTAGGAGGCGTCCATCCTGGCACTTGGGCCCTGGATAGGGGAAGTTTGTCTCCTGCAGCCAAACGGAGAGCCACTGCATCTCGCAGTTGCAATCAATGGGATTTCCTGGATTGAGAAGGAATAAGAATAAGAATAAGAGATTTATAAGTAATGTTTTTTAAGTTTTCAAAGAGATTTTACCATCTACATCCAAAATGGCTATGTTTCCTCTGAGGTTTCGGAAGGTTCTCTCTTTGATGCTCCTCAGTTGGTTGTTTCGCATGGATAAGACACGCAAACGAGGCATTGTCTCGAAGGGAGAGCCCTATAATTATAACAAAAAATTAATAAAGAATAAGTTTATACAGTCCTGATTTTACTTCTTTTTATTTTTACGTTCCTAATTTAAGTTCTTAAACCTCACCTGAATCCTACATATCTGGTTGTTGTCCATTTTAAGCTCCACCAGCCAATTTAGTGCCTTTAATGGCATTGTGGACACCAACTTGACGCCATTGGTGGACAGATCCAAGACCTCTAGATTGCGCATGCTCCGAAGACCTATATTCTCCATGTTCCTGAAGTGGTTATTGGACAGATTGAGGAAAACCAAGGAGTTGGCATTGTGGAAGCTTTCCGGCGAAATGTAACGCAGTTTGTTGTACTGAAAGTGGGAGGCCAGGAGGCTCGGTAGCTCCTCAAAGACATGATCCTTGAGCTCCACCAACTTGTTGTCCGCCAAAACGAATTCCTGAAGCTCGTCGAGTCCCTTGAGGGCACCCGGCTCCACGTTCCTGATCTCATTACTGCTGAGATCGAGATACTGAAGCTTTGGCAAATTCCGGAAGGTGCCCTGCTGCAGTTCCACGATGAGATTATTGGACAAACGGATCTCCACGACATTGCGCCAACCGCCAATCACATCGGATTGAATGCGGGAGATTTGATTGTAGCTGAGATCGATGTCCCGCAGGCTGTTTAGGTTCCCCAATCCCACGGATATGTCCAGCAGGGCATTGCCCGATAGATCCAGATACTCCAGAGATCTTTGGGTATCGAAGGCAGTGGGTGAAATGCTGCGTATTAGGTTTCTGGACAGATCCAACTGCTCCAGTCTGCTGTTGTTCGAGAAGAAATTATCTGTGATGCCCTCCAGTTTGTTGGACTGAAGATTCAGGTTCCTCAGCTCTGCCAGCGGCAGAAGAGCTCGCTCATCAGCCTCGCCCAGTTGATTCTCCTGTAGGTGGAGCAGCTCCAGACGTTGGATTCCAATAAAGGAGGTGTCCTCCAGCTGGCGAATCTCATTCTGGGCCAGACTTAAGACCCTCAGCTCGGATGCCCCCTGGAAACCGTGCCTGGGCAGCTGCTCTATCCGATTCTGGCTGAGATCTAGCATGCGTAGATTGGGCAACTGGAGATCCTTGCTAGCGGCTGCTGGGAGAGCGGAGATGTGGTTACCCTTCAGAGAAATGCGCTCTACAATACGAGGAAGGCCTCCAATGACTGCTTTTAGTTGATTGTAACTGGCATCCACCTCGAAGAGTCTTTCCAAATGCAGCAGCGTGGAGGAGTGGATTTTAATCAGCTCATTGGAGGATATATTGAGGGTTTCCAGGAGAGGATTGTGCCGGAAGCTATTGGGCGCCAGCTCGCTTAAACCATTCTCACTGAGATCTAGTCTCCGCAGCGAGGGAAGACCTGCCAGCAGCTGCGAATCCACTCTGCTGAACTGATTCTGCGCAAGATCAAGTCCCTTGAGTCCGGGCAGATTCCAGAAGGGCAGAGGCAAATCCGAGGAGAGACTGTTGTTCCTCATACGGAGTTCCCTTAGGGCCGGCATGGCCATCAGGGCGTCCCGTTCGATGAGCCTCAGCTGGTTGTGATTGAGATGGAGCTGCTCCAGTGTGCCGTGACCCCTGAGAGCTCCGTAAGGTAGTTCGCTCAGCAAATTCACACTCATGTCCAAGTACCGGAGGCTGGGAAGAGCGTCAAGAAGAGCCCGCAGGGCCTCTACATGGCCAATCTCATTGTTGTAGATGTGCACCGCCTCCACGCCGCTGCCACTCGCCTGGAGCAGCGACTCCGGGTGGATTCGCCGTATGAGATTGTTCTGCAGGTAGATCGTCTTCAGTTGGGGCGTTCGCAAGAAGGCTCCATACTGCAGCTCCGTGATCCTGTTGTCGTTCAGATGCATCTCCGAGAGATTGGGCAGATCCACGAACGAACCGTCCTCGATGACGCTAATGAGATTATGGTCCAGCCGCAGCTTCTTCAGATGCTCCAGATCCTTGACAATGCGACCCACCATGCCCACGTCGCTGATTTGGTTGTGCGAGAGCTTCAGGCTCACCAGGTTGGGCAACCGAGACAGGGCACGCAGATGGATCCAGTTGAGGCCGTTGTGCGAGAGATCCAGATTCTTCAGCGAGATCAGACCGTCGAAGAGACCTGCCTCCAGGCGAGTGAGTCCTGCTCCGCCGGTGATGTGGATGTGCTGCAGCTTGGGCAGATGACGGAACAGGTGCGACGGCAACTCCTGCAGCGCTCCCGTCTGGACACTAAGATAGGTGAGGCTCAGCAGTCCCGAAAAGTCGGGCAAATGCTTCAGCTCATCGCTCTGAATGGTGATGGCCAGCATGTTGATCATCCCGTTCAGACTCTCTGCCGGAATGCTGCGTAGCTGCGGCTCCACCACAAAGATCTCCACCAGGCCGTTCTCCAGTTCGTTCAGCCAGCCGTTGGACACCCGCTCGATGCTGTTGTGGCGGAGCATCAGACGGACGATCTGCAGGCTCCCAAAGAAGCGTCCCGGCAGCGCCGGCAACTGGTTGTTCTCCAGCACCAGTTCGTCGATTCTTCCCTTGATATTTCTCTCCACGGCCTTGAGGCCGTCCATAATCTGAGGCAGATTGCTATGAGAGCACCTGTGAGGGAAGGGATTTTGTTTTTGAATTACATTTTAATTGAATTTATAATTCAAACTCACCATATCTGAATTTCCTTTCCCCTCAGGGAACAGCGACAGGGCAGAATGGCCTGCGAGGGAGGACAGCTTTCGGCCCTTATTAGGTTTAGGCCAGCACAGAGCAGTAGAGAGATGGTCAGCAACATCCTGGCAATGAGCTAAACCATAGAATTTGAGGGCGGAGCAGGCTGATTGTGGCCAACTGGGCACATAGCTGAGGGGAACGAGGTATATGATATTATTTATTTAAAATTATATAAAATCCTTTAGAAGTTAGTTAATAATAAATACAACCTTGTATAATACCTAGCTAAACTCACCTTAATTACGAGTAATATACGTTTCCTTCATTCTAGACTTTATTATATTATCAAATCCAGAAACTAGAACCCTCAATGAGTAAAAATAGAATGCAACCGAGCAAAAATCAAAACAAACGTCATATGAACACTTGTGGCATTAAAACACACCCTCCACCCATCATATATTAATCACAATATTTAGCAGTCGGAAAAGATTGAATTAAAAATAAATTATGTTTTATTATAGCGGTGAGAGAGTTCCGCCGAAGCGTAGACCAGACCCCCTCGATGGGATTAACTTTGTCCTATCAAGCTTTGCCAGCCAGGTGCTTGCCATTCAAGATTGGGGGACATTCCTGCACTCGAAAAATAATGATTTAGATTTGAAAGTTCTACTAAGATGCAATAAATAAATACTAGTTACTTAGAACTCTTTGATTGTTGCAAATTATTGATAGTAACTTTTCCCTGAAATTATTATAATATTAATCTATTAAAAAAAACACAATTTTAATATCAAAACACTTGTTTCATCAATATAATATTTACAGAAATTGTTCAAAAATATTTTCTAAGAATGTTATATTTTATGAGAGTTTTACCATATATATTAAATTATTATATTATACTTTAAAATAAAGCTTTAGACTTTTATGTTTCAAAATCAATCAAAATTAAAGTTAAAAGTTGTATACATAATTTAACATTTAAAAATGTTTTCCCAATTCCCTTCTTCACTTTTTTTTATTAATTTTAAATCTATAAAGAACTATATTATTTTGTTGTTTAACCTTCCTATAAACCAGGTAGTGCTAGCAATATTTTTAGAGTGTGCCCGACAAGAGTATCTCTATAAATCAGTGGACCTGCAAATCGGTAGCTATTTTACCAGCAGATAAGACCCTCTGGACTATATAAAGAAGGCCCCACCGCCAGTTTGGTCAGCAATCAAGTTATTCCACCATGGGTCCTATTGCCTACGCCCTACTGTTCAGTTTGGTGGCGGGTCTAGCCGTCGCCGAGAAGTCAGACTACTGTCTGAGTGAGATCGTCAAGTCGGACGAGCGGATCCGCTCGCACGGCTACCCGGCCGAGACCCACGAGGTGGTCACCAAGGACGGCTATGTGCTGACCCTCTTCCGCATTCCCTACTCGCACAAGCTGAAGAACCAGGACAAGAAGCGTCCGCCGGTCCTCCTGCAGCACGGTCTGTTCAGTAACTCGGACTGCTTCCTGTGCTCCGGTCCAGACAACTCCCTGGCCTACCTGCTCGCGGATGCCGGCTACGATGTGTGGCTGGGCAATGCCCGTGGCAACATCTACTCGCGGGAGAACAACCTCATCTCGCTGAACAGCCACAAGTTCTGGCACTTTAGCTGGCACGAGATCGGAACCATCGACCTCCCCACCATGATCGACTACATCCTCGAAGTGACCAAATTCGCCAGTCTGCAGTATGCCGGTCACTCTCAGGGCACCACCGTTTACTTTGTGCTGCTCACAGAGCTCCCAGAGTACAATGAGAAGATCAAGTCTGGACATCTGCTGGCCCCGTGTGCCTTCTTCGAGCACGGCCGATCCTTCGTGTTCCATACTTTGGGCTCGTTGGTGGGCGAGCCCGGCGGCATTTGGAACCAACTGCTGGTAGACACTGAACTGATTCCGCACAATAACCTGGTCAACCGAGTGGTGGACAATGGCTGCCACATTTCCGACACGATCTGCAACAACGCCTTCATCATGTTCGCCAACGGAGGCTACGAGAACGCCAATGTGGTGAGTGGGGAAGAGAATATATCTCTATTCGATTGGCAGAATGTTTGTGCTCTAAATCCCATCTCCTCCCCTTTTACAGAGCTCCATGAGCGTCCTGATCGAAACCCATCCGGCTGGCTCCTCCAGCAACCAGGGCATCCACTTCCTACAGCTGTACAAGTCGCACGAGTTCCGCCAGTACGATTGGGGCACCAAGAAGAACAACGAGCTGTATGGCCAGGATACGCCCCCAGACTATGACCTCAGCAAGATCACCGCTCCCACTCACTTGTACTCCAGCACAAACGATGCCCTTTGCGGACCCGAGGACGTGGACACCCTGGTCTCGGAGTTCACCCATCTGGTGGAGGACTACCGCGTGCCCGTGCAGAGCTTCAACCATCTGGACTTTATCATTGCCAGGAACATGAAGGAAGAGGTCAACGATCCGATCATCAAGCGCATGAACTCCTACGAAGATTTCTAAGGGGAGTAAGCCAATAAAGATCCACGAACTGCAGTAATTTCAAGTGGTATTTTATTCTTCAAAATATTTAATTGAGTAATTCCATAATTAACCAAAATGAAATGGAAATTTTTCGAAAGGAAAACCCCATAAGTAACCTGCATTGCAATACTTTTGAGGGTCGTCTTATCTGAATACTGGTAGGACAGCTCCAAGACAAGCAAATGTGCAAGTGTCGAGTTTATGGAGGCGATTGTATATTGATTTGAATTTATTGGTGCGCTTAATCCGATTAGATAATGGCACCAAACATAAGGTAATGGTCAGTTATTAACACCTCGTTCAGGTGTCTGGCTTCGAGTGTTCACATTCAAGAAGAAAGCAAGAATCTTGATTAACATGAATCAAAATTTTCAACACGATTAATGGCAATTGGTTTGTTTTAATCAAAAGTAGAGATTTTAATAGAATTTGCTTGGAATCGACTGAGATTAGATGTGTTATTTGAGGCTTTGTCAGGTAGAACCTTTGATTTGATTTTATTTAAGGATTTTTTGGCTAGTTAAAGGGTTTCAAAACCCTTATGCTTGATTTTCCTTTCCTTACACAAAATTAATTGCTTTATTTTATATATTTTCTCCATATCTTAAATGGTTTCATTTTCGCATGCACTTCTAACGCCTCATAAACCCTTCTTTTGTTGATGGCTCCGGCAGTCGTACGACAGGAAGTCGTACGTACGCTGTCTTGTGCAATAGCTCCGAGACTCGTCTCGTCTTCATAACGTATAGACATTATACCTTTCCGTGGCTTGGCTATAACTATAACCATCCCACCCTCTATCCATGCAACTGCGCAACTCCAAAAAGAAACTCTTTGCGCCGAGAAGCGTAACATGGCTTTTCAACGAAAATTTTGTAATCATTTAACGAAAAAAAACACACACAAAAACTGAAAGACACAAAAACAGCAGAAGAAGCAGCTGCAAAACTTTGGAATAGTAGAGTGAAAACGCTAAAACCGCCGCTTCGGGGGTTCGGTTTATGTAGCTTTTTGTGTTATCTTCTGGCGCGTTTCTACGCATGCGCAGCGGAGTTTACATCAAACGAACCTTGAAATTATTGTCGTTTTCATCATTGTTCGGCTCCAAGTATCTGCATCTATAGCTGAAGCTCTGTATGTATCTGTATCTGACAGTACCTGGAGCTGTAGCTGTGGCTGTGTGTAATTTCTTGCATTTTGCACGCCTTGAAGTCACACTAAGTGAAGACCCCATCCCCAAGACCCTCCTGTGCTGGGGTCCCCTTTCTATTCCCCTACATACATATGTATTTATCTATCTCTATCTCCAGCGACAATTTCACCTGCTCTGATTTCTTTTCTCCTTATAATTAAGTAACTGTTTAGTTCTACATCGAACGGTTCTTTAAGAAAGGTAGATTTTGAGTTCAGATGTAGGTGAGTTAAGGAAATTTAGAAAAACTAATTGAAACATTTAGAAATTGGGGTAATCTGACCAAAAGAAGGAATGTTTTTAAAGTCTTTCAAAGAATTATATAGTTTCAAATATACCCTGCCCTAATTAATAGGACATTTTTGGGGTAGAAAATACAGGAACCTCATGTTTTTAAATATTTTTCCAAGTTATTTTTCGTTTTTATCTCATAAACTTACTCAATTAAAAATTAATCCAATAAATACTATCTGTGACTCCTGTGATAAATTCAAGTTAGTCTACAAAAGTTGAATATTTTTATTTATTTTGTATTAAATTAAAAAAGCACAAACACTCTGGCTTAAGTATTTAATTAAACCTTTAGCCTTTAATATATTTATGTTTAATTCACTTCACTTTCAGATTCACTCTTGCTTTTGCAATTTAATTATTTATTTACTTAATTCAAGTAAACGACGCGAATTGAATGGGCTTTCCGAGCCTTCTTTTGGATGAACCGCCTCGTTTGGAATGCACGCAGAAACTGTTGCTCGAAAAAATGTTATAGCCCAGTGGATTACTCAAGATCTCTACCAGAAACGTCGGCTTCCTGCCAGCTGCAGTCGGAGTCGGAGTCGAAGTCGGAGTTGGGTTCCAACGGCAGGCGCCACACTTGGCTGATTCTCCCACTGGGGAGTGGACTCCGTTGTGGAACGCGGGTGAGGCCATCTGTGACCACGGATCAGAGGTCGGTCTCTCTGCTTTGCCTCCCGAGAGATGGGCCCTGAGCCCGGGCCAGGTCGAGTCGTTTATTTTTGGCACTCCAAGGCATAATGAAATTGCAAGTGAAATTATGAGAATTATGACAGGAAATAGCTGTGCAAACGAAGGCCAAGAGTAATTTTCAGGTTTTCATTTAATTGGTCGCTTAACCTGCGTACATTAACAGGTGAGATGGCATCGGTGTTGGTTTTGATTTACTATAATTTTACTCAATTTAATAATTGATAACGCTGAAATGTAAATAAAGCAGCGCTATATATAATCAATGTACTATCAAGCAAATAATCAGCAAACTTATACAAGAAATCAAGATTAAAAAACACTTTAACTAAGTAAAATAAAAAAAGTTAATTTTAATTTGGAAAGCATATTTGTGCTAATTGTTATTAGGTGAATAATTCTTCATAAATAAATATACTCCTAGAGGAAAAACTCAAATCTTTAAGGCTCTACCAAGCTACTCAATAAAATTTTTAAAACTGGCAAAATCTTTTTAACAGGTTATTTAATTTGTACTTAATCCCTTTTTAAAAATTCCAGCTCTACTGTGTTTTCCGGAAGAAAAAATATATATCATCTCAATCTTTCTTTTTACAAAAATACATAAATCCATATGTATATAATCTCAAACTTTCTGTTTAAAAATCTGTTACATTTCCTAGAGGAAACAATTTTGTCTTCATGGGCTTCGGTTACTTTCAAACAAATTAAATAAAAGTCCTCATTAAGCGCACAAATTGCTGTTTGCCGTGTGACATAAGGCCTCGTCGTCGGTTGTCTTCAGTTTTTCCACTTTCGCTTCCCTAAAATTTCATATTTATTTTGAAATATCCGTCTCGAAAAATATAGCAAAAAGTGAAATTCTCAGCTGTTTTGTTGCCTCCTTCAACTGGCAGGCAAATAATAATATTTTTAGTTCTATGTGCACAATATTTACTTGCAATCCATCGACGTCATGCACTTGAGAGAACGAGGTTGTCAAGGCCGCCGCCGCTGCCGCCCCCAGATGATAAGATCAGTGGAAAATCAGACCCCACAGCAGCCTCCTCCTCATTATATGGTATATAGTGCTAATTCATGGCACTTGACTATCTGGACACTACACGTGTCCGATCTGGATTCGGATTAAGTTAGCTTAACCCGCTAATTGGAATCCATATCACACTGACCCCCGAGGGAGTGGCGTTCATTGTCAATGAAATTGAATTTCACACTCAAGGTTAATCCGATTTGCGGCACATAGAGGGATAAATTATTATTAATCACGGGATGGAATGATTCTACAAGAATTTCACTTTTTTTGATTAGTAATTCTTTTAAATTAAATTAAATCCTAAACACGTGATACCTTAACTATAAAAGGCTC
>JAEIIL010023399.1:0-10861 GCA_018905715.1 Drosophila lini
TTAGAAAATTCATAACAAAGCCAAAAATGCATTAAATTCCATTCGGAAAGCGTTTTTATACTAGTTTTTATAAGGTTGATAAATCTGTAAACATACTAAGTATAGGTAAAATGTAATGGCGTGCTTCCTTTCTTGTTCAGTATGGTTTTTGTTTAAAATCCTCTAAATGATATACCATTCAGTATCAGTATCTGGAAGAATCTCTCCTTCATTCATGATTTTTGGTTAGCCTTCCCCGTCAATGAATCCATAATCGCGTACGGCTACCTCCTCGGATCTCGGATCTCGGATCCATTCATCCAATCCACTCCACTCCACTCCACTCCACTCCACCCCGCTCGGTTCGATTTGATTCGATTTCCATTCGCTTGGCCAAATCAAATCAACTCAGGCCGGGGCATCTGCAGGGAGTGCATCCCCAAGTGACGTTCCGTTCCAAAGATCAACTACCGCAATCGATCTGGCGAATTAAATTGCCTCAAGTTTGGGTGCCATCGGAGGAGATGGCATAACATATAGTATTCGGAAGAACTCGAACTCGAACTCAGACTCAGACTCAAACTCGACGTTTCCAGATCATCGCTTTCAATTTGTATCAAATATCTTCAAAGGACTTCGACTTTGACGGGGCCCCGATGATGGTGATGCCTTCTTCGTCTCCTCGTCGCTCCTCCTGTTTTCCCTTTGTTTGGCAAGCGAACCAAATAAAGGACTCCGGACGAGAGGCACTCACTCGCATATTTATTTGATGATTGCCTCTCTCACATCCCAATTTCCTTTATCTTTTTTTGTTGTATTTTTTTTATTGTATTATTTTCTTTTTTTGTATTTTTGCTGCAAGATTTGCGAGCTCCGCTAAATTGCATTCTGAACGCCCGAGCTGCATTAAGTCAGAAGTCGATCAAGTGTGGACGATGCGCTCCGCAGATGTATCTGTATCCCGTAACTGCAACTATCTGTAGGTGGCCGCGAGCACAGTGCGTTTCGTGACAGTAGCTGTATCCCACTTGTATATTTTTTAAATATTTATTTTTGGTTTCCAGAACGTATTCCTTGATCATCAACACATATGTACGTTTTTCCCATAGGGAAATACATTTTAAAATTTTCCAAGCGTTGTTACTTTTGTGTAACGCATATTATGTGAAGCTTGCGGCTTATGCAACCCAGAAAAAAATGAAAATATAAATAAATAGAAATAGAAATTCGAATAGAAGTGAAAAATAAAAAGAAAAAAAATGGTTTTGCAGCTTCGTTTCATTGCCATTTGTTTGGTGTTTTCCTGTCTTCTTTGGTTTTATTTTTACCTATTTTTAACCATTTTCGGCATTGTGTTTTTCCCGAAAAACATTCGAGTGGAAATCCTTTATTGAGTGCGATATTATTCCTATTCCCATATTCTCCGGCCACGGGCGCCATCTCTTTCGCACTGCGAATTTTGGAAATACTATTTTTGTTTGTTGCATTTAGCATGCAAAATTTATTTTCAGTCCTGGCCCATTGTTCCGCGTCCATCGTCCATGGGTCCATTGTCCTGGCCGGGTCCTGAGTGTCCTGGCAAATATAGCTCGGCTTCTGTTTCTATTACTAGTTGTGTGTGTTGTGTGGCCTTTGTTTCGACGTCTTTTCAATTGCATTTTGCCACAGCAATTTGCATGCCCCCTATCCGAAAAACCTATATGTACCTATATCCTACACTTGGAATAAAATGGGGGTAATTCTCGGGGGATTATAAAAAAATGTAATACATTTTCTCAGGTACTTAATATTTCTTGAATATATCTCGCTCTTCAAAATCAAAGTTCGAATTGTTTTCAGCTCATTTCTGGACTTGTGTCGATTTATTTTACAGTGTATGCCATATCCCTTGTTCATCCCCATACATGGCCATTCGTATTCTGGCCATTGTCCATCCATTTTGGCAATCACATCATCATCATCTTCCTGGCTGGGCTCTGGGAGAAGTGTTTTTGGGAAATTTGTCTGGATCGATGTCGGGGAATTATGGCTCGCTAATAGTGACAGAGGTGACTCGCTTGAGTACCAAATATTTGGCTGAACTGAGGCCAAAAGGAGCCATTTTAAAAGATATTAAACACCTGAGAATTATAGCGAACGAGGGATAAGGGAAAAGGTTAAAAATGTTATGTTGTGGAATTTTAACTTTAATTTAGAAATTATTTCTTAAAAGGTGGTAAATGAATACATAACTTGCCTTGTAATTTAGAAAATAAAAAACATTTTGTAGTCATTTTTTTATTTTACATATTATTACTTATATTTTAGTATCTTAACTACAAAATTTATTTCATTATTAGGTATAACATTTAAGAAATAAATATTTAAGGAATAATTGCATATGGGATTCTACTCTAATAGTTGTTGCTTTTAATTCACTTTATTTTACAAACAAATTTGTATTTCAATTATTATTACTTTTTGTAATAGTACCATTATAGTGCCTTATTTACATGGCAACTAAAAATATATAACAAGAAAAATGACAGCGTGCCATATGTACTTACGCACACATAGACACACGCTTATAAAGTGCGCTTATTTTATGGCCGGCAAATCAATCAACTTTATTAATTACAAGTAATTAAAGTTTAATTAACAGCCAGCCAGAGTTGTGCTCCTCTTCTTGCCTTTGTTTCAAGGTTGCACATGTGTGCGTGTGCCAGTGTGTCCGTGTGCATGTGTGCGTGGAAATAAATGCAAATATTTATTTGCCATTTAACTGCCCCAAAAGTCACGGGGGAAAATGAGGCTGACAAGGGTGTGTGAGGGGAGGGGGAGGGGGAGGGGTTGAGTGGGAGATGAGTGGGAGCGAGAGCGGGCGAAGCAGTGGCAGCTCCAACAAAATGGTGGCAAAAGTAGTGCAATTTATGTTGCTGCCGTTGTTGTTGCTGCTGCGATTTTGTTTGTCTGTTTAATTAAAGCAATATGTGGCCTGCAGGAATGTTGGGTTAATTGACTCATCACTTATACGACAAACGAAGCACAAACAAACAAACAAACAAACAACCACACAAACACAGCGCACACACACACACACACACATCAACAAAATGGGGAATAGCAAAAGAAGAAGAAGCAACACCAGCAGAAGCAGCGGCCGCAGCTGAATAAGAACAAGAAGCAGAAGCAGCAGCAGCGGTGTACACGAAAAAGATAGAAGATGAAAACACACATTATGCAGAGGGGGGCCGGGGGCGTGGCCAGCATTTTGACATTTTGAAATCGCCGCTTGCGCAGGGCTTTTTGCTGGCAGCCAATCGTTGCTGTGGAACCCATTGTGGACCGCAACGCCCACACACAACGAGCAAACGGTAATAGTGGGAACAGTTTCTGGTTCCAGCAGGTGGCGCCATCTGATAGCGGTAACCATTTGCCCAGTGAAATTCCGCCAACCAGCCAAAAATCGTTTTTATTTTCGTTTGTTAACAAATGTGTTAGTTAATATAATAAATATATTAAATTATTTTTAAATAATTTAATTTTAATAAAGCACCAGCAATTCTTTAGTTTCATTTCAAAATTATCCTTTTTGTTGTGCATTATTAAGGCAGGTGGCGTCATCTGTGGGACAAGATAGGCTTACGGGTTACACCAAACAACGCTAGATGGCGGTGGCGCTCGGTGAACAATCTGGCAATGTTGGTCGCTCATGAACGGAAAGTCTGGCAAATTTGGTCGGTGATCGATACTTATCGATATTTTTATACGATACATTTAGTTTAAAAATTGGCGGTCACACTCTGTTATTCCTTCCTTAAACAGCTGTTTGCATGCACAACACTTTGGCACTTTGTTTTTTGCCTCTCTTATTTGTTTTTATTTAATAATATTATCTTTTTACTACTTGCCAATCATTTAAGCAAAATGGAAGAAGACCTAAGGCGCACGGAAATTATAACCCAGCTTAAAAAGGTAAAAACTTTTAATTTTCACTAGAGAAATGTATTTACCAGTTTTAATAAATAGCGTCATCTCCAGGTGCCCCACCTGGAGAGCTTTTCCCACGGCCAGCTGGAGAAGATCTACCAGGCGTTTGTGGTGCCCCAGCCACGAAGACAGCCCCGCGATCGCTCCTCCGCGGCGGCGGCAACCCATCCCCCACCCTTGGGCATGCCCATGGAAGTGGAGCAACTGACGCAGCGCATCAAGACGTCGGCCATGCTGGGCCAGAAAAGACCGCTGCCAGTGGAACAGTCCAGCTCCGATTACAAGGTCGTCAAGCAAATCAAGATGGACCTCCAGTGACCCCTTTCGCCAGCGATAAGCTCTCTCGCGCGGTTGTTGTGATTGCCCAGCCCAGTCGCCTGGGATCATCAGTAGGCTAACCGCAAGATGCAGCAGCGCCAACAGTTGCTCCTCCTCCTCCTCTGTGTCTGCTGTGCAGCACTGGTTCTCGGGGAGGTTCTGCCCCTGGAGCCCGATTTCGAGAACTTGCAGGTTACCTTTGGCGTTATAAATCCCATTAAAGAGATGAACTCTAGTGTTTAACTCCATTCCCAGGGCATCCTGCCGCGGGCAGCCAGTCGCAGCGATAAGCTGCAGTTGTTCCAGAGCATTTGGGGCGTCTTGCGATCCGATTTTGTGGATGACACCGATAAGGCCAAGCTCCTGTACACCCAACTGGGCAACTTTAGACGCGACGAACAGCCATGCCTCAGCGGACCCACCGGCCGCTCCGTCTGCGAGCTGCAGCAGGAGGTGAGGCGACACCTGAAGATGCTGATGTCGCAGCGCCTGGCGAATCTGCTGAACGCCGAGGAGAACATACAGTCCTATGGCATGTACATAGCGGCCAGCATAGAGCCCGCCTTGGTGAGAGACATCCTGGTGAGTGCCGTCGAGGATGTGTACTTCCACAGGCCGCTGGACAAGCTGGTCCGGCAGCTGGAGCAGCTCTACGCGGACCGCGACGAGGTGAGCTTCAAGATGATGATCGAGGCGGAGCTGGCCCTCTATTGGCGCTACCAGACCATGCACGACAGCAACGATGTGTTCCTGTTCAACGTGGCCCGCGTGGCCAACCGAATAGTCACGCATCACATGTACGCCAGCGTGGATGCGAGCCTGCAGAGGCGCATGGCTGCCCTGCAGGACAGCCTGCCCTCCGTCCTGCGTCTGCTCTTCGATCCGCAGGGCTTCTGTCTGCTGAGTGGCTCCGATCGGGAGTATCTGTACACGACCATCACGGATGATTGGAACTACGGGCTGAACGGAAGGCAGGTGTTCACCTGGCGGCAGCAGAACTACACGGACTCGGCGGGTCTGATGCGTGCCTTTGTCCAGGAGCCCAATGCCGATGCTGAAACCGCCACTCCCGTCTTTACGCTTCGCGGGGAGCTGTCCAAGTGGTACTTGTATGTGGATCCTGCCGAGGGCAATCGCGTGGGCGCCTTGCGCTCCGGCAGTCCCAGCTCATCGACCAGTTTCTGGACCGTCGGCTATTTGGACAACGTGCTGATCTTTCGCCAGCGGGATCTCACCATGTGTGCGGCCGAGCAGCATGACGAGGAGAGGCGGCGGGTGAAGATGCTGCCGGGGCAGCTGCACACGCCGCCCTCGGAGGCCTGTCAGTGGCAGCCAGTCCGCTGTGCGGCCCACTAAAAGTTCATAGCTAATCAAATATACAAGACTTTTATTTCGATACATCTCTTAAACATATTTCTTCGGTGTTTGTGTTTTTGTACTTCAACATTACAGATCAATGGGAACAGAATACGCAAGAAAGACGGGAAAGACAGAATGCCATACAAAAAAAAAAACGAAAAACGGAAATAAAGTACAAAAAGGAACTTAAAACTTAGACAAGATGCAGTCTCAATTGTGGCACTTCTACTCTCCTCTGCGTCTTATTCTGCTCTGGCGCGAGCTCCCCCTGCTCATCTCATCGGCTCGGTGCTTCCAGGCCACTGTGGTTGTCAGACCAACGTCTGTATGCCGGCGGACGGTAGTGCATGCTGCACTGTAAAAACTCCTCGGGATCCTCCTCCAGTTCTTGCTCCAAGGACTCCTCCAGGGCTCTCGAATAGTCCTCGATCTCCTCGTCCTCCAAATGGGGTGCCCCATTGGCGAACTCTGCAAATCGCATGGGATCCTGCAGCTTTGTGATGAGATCCCACTGCTTGCACCCAGGACTATTGAGATACTGCCGCAGCTCGTTCAGGGACTTGGCAGTCTCCTCGGCGGTCTGCTGGTAGTACTCCGCCTGGGTAAGCAGCCGCCTTTTGGGTGGAAAGCGGCGGCGATATGCGCGCTTGCAATAATCGACCAGCGACTGGGGGAAGTAGTAGGCCACACAGTTCAAAGCTATAAAAAAGATGGCCGCGTTCGTGTGCCAGCTGGTGAAGTACATCAGGGCGCCGCCCGTCGCCTGCAGCACCCACATAATGATGTCCTGCGAGCGCGGATTCACTGGCGGTCCAATGCGATAGCAAATCTATAAGGAAAACCCAAGATTAGATCAAGCCAGGCCGGAAAAAATCACTTCTTGCTTACCAGAAACGATATCAGTCCAGTAATTATTATATACGACACCACATATTCGCGATAGGTGAGCAGGATGACGCGCAAGTTGTCCACCAGCTGCTTCAGGACATAGAAGCCCAGGGTCCAGCCGCTTATCAAAACGCCAATCATCACGGGACGACGCGGTACGAGCTTGGCAGCCAGATAGATGATCACCAGCATGGAGGCACAGATGCCCAGAATAACCCCGGCCAGATAGTAGAAGACACTATTCTTGGCCAGCCGGCGACTGATCCAGAAGATGAGAAGGCCGGCCACCAGCTGCAGGAGACGCCACAGATCCAGGGGCAAGTAGTTTAGGGTCACGCTGTACGGTTCCCGAGAGGCAATGCCGATGCATTGCTCCTCGAAGGGTGACATTTGGATGCGCTGGCGCTTCTGGGAGAACAGCGTCACACTGAACAGCGATTGCCGTTCCCTGTAGTGCTTCAGGACCTCCGTCGGCGTCTTGCCCCCATACTGGGCATAGTCCTCGCTCTCAATCGCCAGGTAGAACTCCAGCGTCTCCAGAAAGCTGATAATCGAGGGTCTTTTACCCTTGTAGCAGAATGTCCAGAGCGTCTTGCCGGACGGATTGGACGTGACATTGACAGAGGCGCCCGGCACCAGGGTGACTATGTCCGACTCCACAGCCAGCGAGTTTTGTGCCAAAGCCGGCTTTGTGACCAAAACGGCCAAAGCCAGCAGACAGAGTCCGCGCCACAGCATTTTGGCCAATCTACAGCGTAAAAAATACAATTATTTAGCATTTGGTCACTCAGAGCCAGAAAATACCAACCTTCTTAGGTGTTATTTCTAAATAATTATATTTGCCTTAATAAACAGACGCAACGCACACACACAAACACACACACACTGAAGTCCAAAAGCCGGTAGAAATCGGATTTCGATAGCAGTTTTCGCTGCAGTCGATAAATAAATGCGATGCCGTTGTTTCACTAGAGAATAATCAAACTAATGTGGAATAATTAAAAAGTGCAATGATTTTTCCTATTTATTCCTTGTCAAGCTGATGTTTTTCACTTTTTTAAAGCATCATCTGTAGAGCAGAAAAACATCAGCGGTGTATCGATACATCGATGGTTTCCATTCATCGATTTCTAGTTCGAGTCTCCGTTTAAGAAATGTCCCAGACCCAAACCAATGCCGTAGGCTGTGATGCGCCTATCGATGTATCGATCGCGACGGCGATCTATTGGCGGCAATTCGCGCCCACATCCGTGCATCTCTAGCTCTTGTGTGTTTTCAGCGCGTTTTCCATTCTTTGATCCCATAAAAACAAGCGGCAAAAATCAGGAAAATCCTTAGCAGAATGCCCGCCGGCCTGGTGAAAACACCGATCAATGGAAAAGCAAAGGAAAGTGTACAAAAGTCCGCGGAGCGTACGACCAGCAATGGCAAGAAGTTCGTGCAGACGCGTCTGCCGTTCAAGATGATTACGCCCAGCGGAGCACCCACCCCCGCTGCGGCCGCCGCCACCTCCGGTGTCGAGCCTGGTGCAGTGGTGAACCTGGATGAAGATGAGCCGCCGCCGACAAGGGAGCCTCGCAAGCGGAAGCTATCCTTTGACGACGAGACGCCTCCACAAGAGGGCACTGGCTGCTCCACGGAAAACGAGCTGTTGCGTCGTTCCAACAGCAAAGAGAACCTGAACTTGAGCGGCGCCGTGGCCACCAAGAAGGCCAAGACCACGGAAGAGGATGCGGAGGATCTGGTTATCGAGCTAAAAGACGACGATGACGAGGACGAGAAAGCGGTAGTGGAAGTGGCGGCTGCGCCACCTAAAAAGCCCAAGGCAGCCAAGGATACGTCTGCGAAGACTTCAAAGGCAGCCGCAAAGTCGGCGTCCAAGGAGAAGGGTTCTGCGGCGCCTATACAAATCAAGTGGCCATTGGCAAACAAGCGGCCCAAGCGTAGGAAGTCGCTCAAGAAGGCCGAGGATGCCGCCGCAGACGCTTCGCCAAAGGATGCGAACAAGGTGGGCGGCGAGTCCAGCGACGATATCGAGACCATTGCCGAGGAGTTGAATCCCCAGAAGAAGCCGAAGGTTGTAGAGCCAGAAAAGGACGAGAAGAGTCAGAAAGACGATCAGGAAGCAGTGGAGGTAGTGGCTGTGGATGTGGACAAGCCGGAGGAGGACAAGAAGAAGCAGGAGAAGGATCTGTCGCCAAAAGAAAGCAAGAAGACAGAGTCCACGGTCAGTCAGGAAGCCTTAAAGGAGGAGAAGAAACCCGATAAAGAGGCGCTCGCTGAGGCCGACATCTCGGTAATCCTGTCAAGCAGCGATGACCAAAACTCCAGCAGTGAACACGAGATGGATGTGGACACGGAGGCCGCAGAGAAGGCCAATGCCCCATTGAGAAAGAGCCTCCCAGAGACCACCATCGATGCCCAGAAGACACTGACGCCCAAGCAGCAGCGCCTCCTCGAGCGGCGGCGAAAGGCCCGCGAGGAGAAGGAGCAGAAGCTGGCCGAGGAGCGTCGCCTCAAGCAGCAGGAGAAGGAGCACAGGGAGCAGCAGCGTAAACTGGAGAGGGAGGAGAAGGAGCAGCAGCGCAAGCTGGAGAGGGAGGAGAAGGAGCAGCAGAAGAAGGTGGAAAGGGAGGAGAAGGAGCGCAAGCGGCAGGCGGAGGTAGACTCCAAGAACGAGGAGAAGCGCAAGCGTAACGAGGCCAAGGAGGAGGTGCAGCGCAAGAAGGACGAGGAGCGTCGCAAAAAGGAGCTGGAGCGCGAGGAGGCCGAGCAAAAGAAGAAGCGCGCCGCCGAGTCCTTCACCAAGTTCTTTGTGCCCAAACAGCCGAAATCTGGTGGCAATACCAATGCCACCTCCTGCCTGGAGCACGAACAGTCCAGCTGCGACAGCACCAAGGCCAGCAGTCAGACCCTGGCCTTTCGTCCCTTTCAGATCAAGGATGACATGCTGCTGGCCCCCGTCACGCGTGCCTCCATGTGCAACGAGCATCGCTCCCAGCTGGATGGGCTCTTCAGGGAGGCTGACCAGCAGGATGGCGAAGATTCGGATTCAGAGGAAGATATCTGTCGGCGGAAGCCACCCAACCGAGCGCATCTCTATCTCAGTGAACTGAGCAGTGGCCGCCACAAGCCGCTGAAGATGCTGCGCGAAGCAAGACTGCAAAGGTACACCAAGGAGGAGGACGACGAAGATGTCCAAGTAATAGGTGGGTATCCTCTTTAGCCACTACCACAACATCCTATCCGTAGGCAATTCCCTGATGCAACATTTTTTTCCCCCGCAGATGACCTCGCCACCGCTGGCCTGCCCATTGAAGAGGAGCAGCCAAAGCAGCTGGCCAGGATGCGAACCAAGTATCTACACTTTGCGGACAACCGCAGGCCCCCCTACTACGGCACCTGGCGCAAGAAGAGTCAGACCATATCCGCCCGCCGTCCGCTGGCCCACGATAAGGTAGGGATCCTCGAAGAATACTAATTTGTAATGAATTTCATAATATAAATATCTCTGCTTAGGCTCACTTCGACTACGAGCTGGACTCTGATTGCGAGTGGGAGGAGGAGGAGCCGGGCGAGTCGCTGAGCGCCAGCGAGGACGAGAAGGAGGAACGCGAATCGGAGGAGGAGTCCGAGGAGGAGTACAACGAGTGGTATGTCCCGCACGGCCATCTCAGCGACGAGGAGCTGCAGAACGATGGCGACGATGATGGGCACACGCGGGAGGCCCAGAAGGCCAAGCTGCAGGTGCTGCAGCAGGAGTTCGCCCAGGAGATGAAGAAGCAGACGAAGAAGATCAAGCCGCGCCTGCTGGGACCCATCTGGCTAGACGAGAATGGCAACCAGTCGGAGCAGCTGCCCGCCATCTTTGCCCACACGATCGCCATGTATGCCGCATGGACTGCATTGGACTCCATAGGCCTGGAGCCACCTCCGGCGCCGGAACGTGAGGATCAGGCGCCCGAACCGCTGTTGCCGCTGCAACTGGACGAGCGCCTGCTCCAGCAGCTGGTCCGCCTGACGCACGGCAATCGCAACTCTAAGGCATTCCTGATCAACGAGTATCTGGAGTACCTGAAGACACAGACAGCGGCCGCCGGCGAAGCGAATCGATCGCTGCTGCCCCCCAAGTCGGTGATCCGCGAGAAGATCGATGAGCTGGCCAGCTGGAAGGTTGTGGAGCCAAGCACACCCGAAGTGGCCGCAAAGAAGACCAAAAAGCCGAAGAAGCTTCTCTGCTGGATAGTGGCCAGCGAAATGCTGCAGAAGTTCCACCTCCAGGAGCTGACCCTGCACAACCAGTGGGACTATACGCTGACGCCCAAGGTGAGCGAGGCAGGAGGAGGAG
>JAEIIL010023402.1:0-42357 GCA_018905715.1 Drosophila lini
ATCAACAAATTAAATTAAATTGCTATACAAATTTACTAAGAAATACCCTAAAAGGAAGTATGTTCGAACTTGAAAGATATTTTTAAAAATTATTCAAAAAAATGTAAACAAATATTATATCTTTTAGAATTTAAAGGAAAAGTTCTTGAAAATAGCCATAACTTTGTTTGTTTTAATATAAACTGAAAGACTATATCCCAGTGTATTTAAGCTTCGGCTTGTAAATATTATCTTCCATTCTATTGTTCTTCTTTTATTGATTTTGAGTGCGTGACAAAAATAATAAAAATGAAGACAAAGGAGAAAAGTTAAAACCTTTACAAATTAGAGAGGGAAACAATCTCCAAAGTTCTCTGGACACTATTTTATGGTTGGAGGGAATTACGCAATGGGAATGGAGAGAATGGAACTGAAAAGATAGGAAATTTCATCTTACAACTAATTTATGTAAGCGGAAATACCAAAACAGAATCTGGAATTTGAAAGTAGAAGCCAGTTCTTTGATCCCTCTTTCATAAGAGTGCGTAGATCAGCTTAATTGTTTACCCGCACTCATAACTCTAATTTGTTTTTGTTCCTCGCTGCCTTTTTCACACGCTTGCGCTTCTCAAGAAGTTCTTTTATAAAGTTGTTTGCTTACCTAAAATTAATTTAAACAATTCCTATTCCATTTCTTTGACTCTGCCTTTGTTTACTTGGTTTTTGATGGATACATTTTTGGTCTTTCGGCTTGACAGTAAGTAGCAATTTGCCACAGAGCTTGTGGTTCTTGTTGTTTTTTATGTTGTTATGCAAATGAGGCAAGTGACAGGCCAAATCTGTCTGCTTTGCTTTGAGTGGGTGTAATGCTCAGCGACAGCAGTTAAAATTTTGTTTTCGATTCGTTTTGGTGGATTTTTCGCCTAATAGATCCGGCCATTTAAATTGGATATACTCTTTTGGTTAATTAGTTTGTAGATGTGTTATTTATTTATGGAAGACTGGCATGAAATCATCATCAATTGTGGAAACTTAAAGGTGCGTGTATCTTAATAGAATATATAACTTATTTTTAATTTTAAGCCAAATACATTACATTTCTCTCAGGTGTTCCTAAAATACCCCTCAAGCACTTAGCCTTATCAAATACTCTCTATCAATGTTTAGATCCCAACCAAAGCCTTATATAGGAGTCTTAGTCTCCGATAAGACAATTCCAGCCGAGTAACCCATTTGCCTCATTTGTCTTTTCTGCTGTTGTAGTGGCTGCTGATGCTGCTGCAGATGCTGATGCTCCTTTAGCTGTGTTGCATACACCCTCACACATAAAATGCACTGACAACGGCGACGGCATATTTTCAACACCTGCCTTGCCTCGACTTTGCCCGTCAACCTTTGTGCCACTTTGCCAGTTCCCAAAAACTCACTTTTGTGTCACTGCAGCAGTTGTGGCTGTTGTTCGTCGCTCCGTTCCTCTGGGAGATAAGCGGGAAAAACTATTTGCCAGCAAATGTTGTCGTTGCCTCAGCTGCTGGGAGCAGCACCCGGGGTTCCGGAGGAGCTGGGTCTGGGTCTGTCTGCATGCATTAGAGCAAGTTGCAGTCAACAAATTAACTTGGCGGAGTAGAAGAAGAAGTCGGAGAAGAAGCCGCCAGCCAGACAGGCAAAGGTAGACGCATCGCTGGCTTTTCAGTTCCCCAGGCATCCCCCTTTTCACCTGCCCCCTGTTGTGACTGCAAATATGCGAACTGCGCATCTTATTAAGAAAGAAAGTACTTTCTGTCAGGCAGCTGTTGTTTGTTGGTCCGTTGTTGCTGCTGCTCACTGTTTTCTACCATATAAACTTGGATATGTATATACATATATAATTATACACTGCTACAGGGAGTTGTTTGGCTATCTAAAAAATTACAAAGAAATATGTTTATAATACGTTTTAAGTAATTAATGATAGGAGGAATTTCCTAGAAAATTCCTCAAAGGAAATATTTACTACTTGAACTAAAAAAGTGTAAACAAAAATCGTTGTTAACAGGGCTAGGTTTTTTTCTATTATCATCCATACAATATAGAGTTTTTTTCGTTCAGTTTTTCTATTTTTTTTCTGCATTTTCAAGTGCCGTGCGAACTTCAACTTGATGTCTCGTTGTTGTTTAGCCACACAAGATGACTTCCCCTGGCCGAGAAGGCGGCCCTCTCCCCCACAGCTTCCCACCCCTTAGGGGCAAATATATAGAGATAGAGGCGCAGAGAGAGATCGGGACCAAGCCGGAGTTGCAACTTGTCTTATTATGATTACAAATACCTTGGCTAGAGCCCAACTGGTTGGACTTGTTTACTGGGGTTTCATTCGGCGCTTTTCTATCATAATTCCAAATGCATTTAAATTGGCCCAAAAAACGCTAGCAAAACCCAAAGCCAGGTTGCCCAACAAGATTTATTTACACTGCTTTTTGCCGGTTGCCTTAATTGCCCGTAATGCAATTAAATACAAATATTTTTTTCTTTCGTTGTATTTAATTTGTCAAAGAGTGTAAATATTTGGTTGGCCCAGGCAAGGCATAGAGCTTTGTTTATTTTTCTTAATTAAATTAATTGCAAATAATTGTCAAACTATGTTGAACATGGGAATGGAATGCGCAGAAACCAAATAAAATAAAACTTCAAAGAAATCATAAAATGGGAAAAGGAGTGGTAGGGTTTTATATTTAAAGCTTTTTAATCAAATTTAATTGGATTGTTAGCTTATGCTAGAGTTATTTATTTTATATTTAAAAAAAAGAGACAACTGAAATGCAATTTTTAATTATGCTTTTTCTACTACCATATGCCACAAGGGCCACAAATAGACAACCCGGAAAGAGAGTTCTAACAAAGTTATGATCTGCGTTTTATGATTACCCCCAGCACGTTATGGGGTTATATAACCCGATGGCTATCTTAATGCCCAGTGAGGGCCCTGACCACACTCAATCCGGGAGCTCCGTTCCATTCCCCTGAGCAAGATGATCGGCTGAAAGAAAATGCCATAAAGGTTCACTTTCCTATCTATCCACGAATCCGGGCCCTGATGTTGATGTTGATGATGGTGGAGTGTGATGATGTAATTGGACCCTGAGCCTCCTAATTAAGTCACGCAAAATTTAAGCTAATTTGCAGTTTTAGTTCTTCTCCCGAGTTTCCATACTTCTAATTGGACCTCAGAGTCTTCGGACCTGGCCAAAAAAGAAAAACACACCAACATAATAATTATGTAAACAAGGAAGTAAGCGAGCTGAATGCGTAAACAGAAACTTTTACTTACTTGGTTGGCTTCCTTTCAACATAAAACGACGGAAACTGCCCAGAAGGCAAAATGGGTAGTGCAACTGGGCCTAAACATTAATTTTTGAATCAGGTTTGCTTGATGTTTGATCAGTTGCCAGGCTTTGGCTACCACCGCCATATCGAAAACGAAAGTGCAAATAGGTAGCTGGAAAAGGTAGCTGGTGGAAAAGTGCAAATGGGGGAAAAACGAGCGACGTGAATTGAAAACGCCTGCGACAGCCATCGATAATCGAATGACAACAATGAAATACCTTTTTCCCGGCTCTGTTTCTTGTTTGCTTTGGCTTGGCCACACTTTTGATTTCCGCGTCGTCGCCCGTCCTCCGTTGTCCGTCGTCTGTCGTCGGATTTTCTCGTGCTCATTGGAGCGCCTCTGCAGTGAAGGGAAATGGCGAATGGGGAAATGTCGAGACTGATTTTTGGTCCAACTGCTGACCACGTTCAATTAACATGGAAAGTGCTGAAAATGAAACCGAAATTAGATCTGTTTAAGAGCTAATTCAATAGAGAAACTAGAGGTTGCAGTGTCTTGAATAAGGCTAAACAGAATTTGGTTAAATTAAATATTTACCATATATCTAATATATTATATTTATTAGACATTTAATCTGTTAATTCCTCGCTTTACTTTCATTTGTTGCAAGAAGAAAATGCCACATAATGTATCCTCGAGATACTCTCTCTTTCACTGGCGATCTTGGCCATCGTCGTTGCCGCCAATAACAATAATTTCCTGTTGAAGAAAAATTGCAACTCTGCTAATTTGCTGTAAATAAACGACGCGCAAATAATATACAATTAATTGCTATTCCAGCTTCGACTTGCAACCGAAGCTCCGAGTCCAGTTTGGCGGTCAAGATGCAATGGACATGGCAATGGCAATTTATTCACGCGAAAAACTTGACTTAATCCCAATCTTTGTTTAAATAAGTGGTTTTGAATAAGAGTGCTTAAAAAATAGTAATAAATTTTATAAATAACATTTGGTAAAATAAAACCTTAAGGTAAATTTAAGAAGGTTTACAGCCCGCTAGTTATCCATCTTCCAAAATAGAAAACACCAATATTTTTTTACGGTGATACTCTGGTATCTCCTCGCTCTACCCAGGACCCCCGATTGACCAGCTTTATCTGCTCCCTGCTGTCTTTAGCTGGCAGATCGAACCTTTCTGGGGACCAATGGGCAACGCCCACACGCAAAGATTCTTCCAGGGCAATTTGGAGTTTGGGGCGCTCTGATCGGCAAATTATGAAGTGCCAAGGAAGCCATTTAAACGATTTAATGGCACGCTGCGTTTCCACCGCGTTTCCCAATGATCGTAAATAAACAGAACCCCGAACGGAGAGCAGAAAGAAGAGCAAGAGTTGTAGAAGTAGCTGTTGTCCCCCATGTAGCCCTTGGCTTCGAATGAAGATGCCCTCGCCTGGTGGTCTTGGTGGATTTACTTCACATTGGTCTTGAATTGGTTGTTTTCCATGGGAAATGAATTGATTATTGCCGTCTGCGGGTAGGAAAAATGAATTCATTGGCTTGAGATGACAACATTGTGTATTTCATTCAGGAAAGGTGATATAAAGAGACCACCAGCTGGAATCGGATCAGAAAACTCCATTCATTGCGGTGTCTACTTTTGATTGTTTTGATTATCGTTTATTCATGGAGCACCCCTGTGTCTCTGCAGTTTGAAGATTATTTTATGAATTTGATTTTTAATAGTCTTTTCAGCTATTTATGAATGTAGTTTTCGGTTTTATTCAAATAGTTTTTTACTTTATATTTCTAAAAGCATTTTTTTATGATTTTTCAACATATTTAATCAGATTTTGTTAGGTGGTTTTATGGTTTTTATATAAATAAATATTTAATGAATATTTAAACCTCACACATAATTACATTTTTTAAGGATTTATAAGTATTAATTTCCATTAGAAAAGAAACTTCGTGGAGAAAAGCTTAAATTACCAATGCAAGTGAAATACAAAAACCCACTACTTTTATTAATTAAGTCTCTTAGTTCCGGTGGCTTTCCGACCCAATTAGAATGTATCTTTTTTAGGTAGAGACGTCAGAGACAATTGAAATTCACTTACAAGCGAATTTCTCCCCAGAAACTGCTAGATTTCCAAGCTCCGAGGTCCAATGTGCAATGTGCCAGGCATCAGAGGCATCAGACAAAGGCAAAGATAAAAGTAAAACCAAATTGTTACCCTCGGTTCATCCAGCGAAGTGCAGATTTGCAACAATGTCGGCTTGTAGCGGAAGTTGTAGAAGTATCTTGTAGTTTGTGAGATCCAGCGGGCGCCCCTCTACCCTCTGGGCACCCCAGAAACAAATGATTTGAGAGATGAACTTGAGGCTCAGCTGAGATTGTGACTCGTGGCTGCGTCGTCATCATTTCATTTGATTAATTTTTCTCTTTGTTGGAAAGTTTTCTTCATTTCATTTGTTTTGTTTTGTTTAGGTCGCAGTTTTTTCCCCCATCTTGCTGCTGCAAAGTGAAATCTCCGGCTAGGTTGTGTTTCTCCAATTCCGATTCCAATTCCGATTCCATCCAAAAGGTGGGCCCAAGAAATTCAATTTTCCACAGCGGTCGGATCGGCTAGGGTCTTCCATTCGGACCGCATGCCAAATCAATTGTGTCTCCTAATAATAATCACAATAATTCGTCATTTCTTTTGTGTTTCAATTTCTGTGTGCGTTTGCCGTGGTATTTTTATCTATAGAGCTGGGCTCTGCTCTGCTCTGAAGTTTGTCAAGTGCTGGGCACGTACCATAAGACCTGGCTTTCTTTTCATTCATTTCATTTTCATCTTTTTCCTTCTGGAGTGGACTTTTTCTTTGGTCGCTAATTACGCAAGCAAATAGCTAGCTGGAGGCTCTGAACACGAAAACATCGAGCAGATACAAGATACAAGCTGCTCGCTGCTGCCAGATACATTTACAGCCAACTCATTTAGCACTCAATCCGATCTTCCTATGCATATTAGTTATTAGCCCTCTCGTAATTGAATTAACACCAAGATTTGTAGCCAACTTTTCAGTCTCGGTCTTGGCTCGGAAATTTTGTTTTTCGCCAGCCGCGCTTGCCACGATCTCGATCTGTTTCTTTATCCGCAGATGACGCACGATGTTTGGCTGTAGAGCAAGTGCCATTCAAGTGCTAAAAACTTGCAAAAAATATATATAAGTATATAAAAAAAGGGGAAAAAAGATTAGATATAATTTGTTAACTAAATATGCAGATTTTTAAATAAAATATTTACCTAAGATACTACTTAGCAGGATGGATGCATTTAAATTTAGATGAAAATTTACATAAGTTCTCACTTGGTGGGTTTTGTACTTGAGCTGCCTTTTGAGATGTAAAGAAGTTATGGTGTTGAATTCTTATTTATATTATTATTAATAATATCTGTCTGCTATGCGATATAAATAGCAAACATATATTTAAACATCTAAATGCTATAAAAGAATCGAACCTAATAAATATTCTTATGAAATCTTCTATATAATCCAAGTAGGCCTTGTTTAGTAATAATAAATAGGCCTTGTTGCGACATGAGATTATTGTACAATAATCATTAGACCATTAAATACAAACTGCTGCTCGACTATCAGTAGGAAGCTAAGTACTATTCAAAGGTCACCAAAAAATGGCGTAATAAAATTACCATCAAATCTAGACCACAATTACCAACTTAGTCAAATGGGTATATCACTTAATGAAATGCCACAGATGGGCTTCTCCCACTCCTCGGCGTCATTACGGCTTAGCCAAGCATCCAGCATGTGATGATAACCCCAATTTAACTAACCATTTAACGATCTTGCACAAATCCCACTGCTATACGAAACCCAATTTCGGCGGACTGTGAGTAAGTATTTACCCACCCAGTAAGCTCCACTTGAGGGGGCGCCACTCGAATGCACGCAGGCTGATTACACCAGAGTTTTATGCTTGTTTTTTCCTCGGTTTTTCTTGTGGCACGGTGGCGGCGGAAAAAGTGTTGCATGAAAAACATCAACAAAACGAAGCTGAAGCCAAAATCCAAAATGCAGCAGCGCTTCAAAGCCGCTCGTCAAACACTTTAATTACGAATTCAATTTGTTGCTCATTAAGCTGCTGAAATGTTTATCAACATTTTTGCCGCTCTTACGAGCTGCTTTTGTTGCTGACGTTGTAGTCGTTATTGCTGTTATTATGCAAGTGACACGCGTTTAGGCCCAAACAACCGAAATTGTTCATATTTCGTTGAGTAAATGTGTGCTTTACCGGGGGTTTTGGGTATGATATATGTTAGCCTTTCAAACAGTTAGTTTTCATTATTATTTGTATTTTGTGAGCTACCTGGCTTAAGTATTTATTTAGTTTATGTGAGGATATTATTTTAGACTTCTAACTATCTTGATTTATTATTAATATATTTAGAAATAATTATAATTCCCGGTGTCGGAGGTAGCTGGCCCTTTATTTCTTTATTGTTTTCGCTCAGGTTTCGTTACAATTTTCGTGTGTGTGTGGAGATTGCATTTCCTTCATGTTACGTGTTGAGGTTGAGGGCACTTGAAGAAAAGTTTTATGATCATGATGATGATCATCATCAACACGCCGGGTCTATGATGAGGATAGTGTAGGGGCATTGCCATTGCCCTTTACCGCGTGTGTGTATGTTGTATAACAGGGTAAAAGTTGCGGTCCCTCCGCCTGGCTGAGACTTTTCCGGGGGCCATTGCATCCTACGACGAGTGGAGACCGAGGAGGCTTCATGCCGGGTTTCTCACGCACTTTAACACCATTTAGCTGATAACAATCGCAGAAACTGCTCATCTATCTGCCCCTGCAGCTCTTCTTCCTCTATGCTTCTTCTCGTTCAACGCCACTTGCCACCGCCTTAACTTAACTGCACGCTGAAGATGCCGTTTGGCTTTCCCAAAAAACCAAGAAAAAATTGAAAAATAAGAAACGCAGACATAAAAAAATTCAAGCCGCAATAAGCAAAGTCCGCGAGCAAACGGACCTGAACCTGAACCTGTGCACCCAACTGGTTACCAGCCGAAAAAACGGAAAAAGATGAATAAAAAGCGGCACCAGGGAAAAAAAAGAAATACCCGTACCGAAAAAAATAGCAGGAAAAGGTACACATCGAAGGAGAAAGTAAACGTTAACGAAGCTGCCGCAAAACGTTGAAATGTTGCAAAGAAAGCAGCAGCAGCAGCAGCGGCAGCTAAAGCCGGCAAAAAGTCAGAAACTAAATATTTCTCATCTTTTGACCAAGTGGCAAGTGACTGCATTTTTTTGGGGGACTTCTTTGAAAGATGATCTTGCAATGAAACTGGCAATTATGAGAGCAAAATGCGTAGGGTAGCTTGGGAATAAATCGAGGGAAAGATAAGTTATTTGAAGGGTGAGGAATGATAATGAAAAGTTTATATTATTTTAATGGGAAAGTAATACACAAAATTATGATAATAAAATGAAATTTCCCCACTGAATGCAATTTACCTAACAATTTCCGCACTTTACAAAAACGGAACTTAGTTGAATTGAATTTTATAAGCAATTTTCTCAGGCAATCCTTTGCACTTCCGTTCGTGGGATTAATTTAAAGATATAAAAGATCTAGAATTTGTTTGTGCTGCCTCCAAATGAGATGCACACTCATATGTGTATCTCTACAACGGTTGCTAAAATTCCTGGCAAATGTGCTATGAAATCAATAAAGTATTCGAAGCATTTGTGGCAGCTGCTGCTGATGCCGATGCTGCTGCTGATTTGGCCGATGTTGCAGCATTTGCCGCTTGCCGTTTCAACCACTTTGTAGCTGCCACTTGTTGCACCTTTCTCCTTTGCTCCGGACCCGCAATTCGATCCAAGCCGGGCGATGATAAATTTCTGCAACCATAACGGCCACAGACGAGTATGTGCCGCTACATATAAGCGATGGACTACACATAAAAAAATATATTAAAACATCTAAATAATAATTACAAAATAAGCAATACTACATTTATACTCCTTTGTAACTGTATTTATATTTATAGCAACCAGTTACAACTTATAAGAAATTTACACCAAAGAGCACTTCAATGAATTCTCTTTATTTCCGTATTTAAAATGTAGAAGTTTGTCCATCAAATGACACCTTATTTTATGAATAAAAATCCTCTTATTTAGAAGTATTTTTTCTTAGTGTGGCTATCTGAAAAACTCCCCCCTAAACTTGCAACTTATGCGCATAATTTTGACTTGATTTCATTTTTCTCGCATGCGATTTTTATGTTATTTTTTTCTCGTATTCGCTACGTTCAATTTGAAATTGAAATTCAAATGTGAATGCACCTGAATCGCAGGGGGAATGAATGAAAGGGGGATCGGGATCGGGATCCGCGATCGATGGCCTAAGTTAGTCGCTGACCAGCTGGATATTTATTACCTCACAACCAATGCAAATTTTCACCAAGCCAGACTCTTTTCGCCTTCCCCAGCACTCGTAATGCTTCTAGAGAGGTAACAGAAAAGCTACCGGCGAAAAATTATGAAAATTTTCTCAAAGTTTATCGACCTGCAGTGAGGTTGAGCTTCAAAAGAGCGGCGCGTGACTCGAAAATGCCAGCTAAGTGTGGAGGCGTAACGGCAGCAGACCCCCATTAGAAACCAGTCCAAAAATCCATTGACAAGGTCACTTCCGTCACATGCCGCCAAAAAGCGTGTTGTGGGTGGTTATTCACCTTTTTTTTTTTGCCTGCCAGCCAGCCAGCCATAATTGTTTGTCAAGGCGGTTGCGGCCGAGCTTCAAACTGGGTCAAAACCCACCGAAGAGAAGCGTCTAATTGAGAGGTAATGTGGCGGGGAAAAGGCTTCGCATTGACCCCAGCGGAGATGTCTATGGCTAACTGGAACATTTAGCTCGATTGCCTTGGGACCTCGGCAGAGTTTGGCTAATTTTTTTGCTTTGTTTTTGACAATTGACAGGTGCCTTGAAATATATATTTTTTTGTCTAATTTGTGGGACCCATATAGACGCGCTCCACTTATGAGTAATAATGTGTGCACAGTTGAGGTCTTGCCACTGGATTACCGTACTAATTGGGCTTGGTTAGATGGATTATTATATAGGTCAGCTAAAAATAAAGATGAAATACAATGTTTAAGTAAATAAGTGCATAGTTATATGATTAAATTTTAAATAGTTAGACAACAATTAGTCACGTTTATTTTATTATATTTTATTGACCTCTTTCACTAATATGTTTTATTTTATATCGTTTCAGGTATGTAATCACCTCCTTTTCCTATTAATATCAATAAGTCTAAGCCGGGTAAGTTAGAATAAATCATTTATAAATTTATTCCAAATCAAAATCAACGATCAATCATCCCACAAGTCTTCAGAGCACAGGTCTACAACCGAATGACAGTTTTTAATTACAAGCAATTTGTAAACACAATTGTATCTACAAGATACAAAGTTCATGACTTCATTTGTTATATCTGTTTGCCGGACATTCACTTTTGTTTCGAGTCACTTTTTCGTGTTACTTTTACTGTCGATTCTTGCGTGGACAAGGTCTGGAAAACTTTTTGGGAGAGACGCAAAAATCTTTTAATTACAGGCTTCGGGGAGAGAGTGAAAGGGATAGAGAGATGTATAATTAAAATTGGCAACTGCGGTTTATAGAAATCAAGAGTCTTTTTATGTTCCTTTTCATTGAAAGTTGCTCGAGACGGATATACCGAGGCACTCATCCATCCATCCATCCGTCCACCGTGTTGATCAATTACAATACGATGTCTTTACAAAGTACCCCCCAAACCCCAAAAAATATTCAGGAAAAAAAGCACAGAAGACAAATACACCATAAAAAATAAAACTTTCTCAAGTGCCGGCACAGTCGATCAATTGAAACGCTTCAGCAAGCAAAACGATTCAATGAAATAATTACGAGCGGAGCCAACCGCAAGCGAGGAGCTGGGATAGAAGCGAGCCCCGCACTCCAGTTCCCCCCCTGGCGTGCCACACTTTGCCACTTGATGTCGCACTAACAATTTGGAAAGTAAAAGTCAAACTGTCAACGTCTCTCTGGGTACAACCCTCCTTCGCCATTCAGTTGAAACCTCTGCCATAGATGATGATTGTAGTCTTTTTTTCGACATTCGGATGAGTTATCTGGTGTTTCATGTAATCAAAAATCACTCACTTGGATCAGTCGATCAATTACTGGGCCCAATCATGCAGTCATGCTGCGAAAAGTGACGGCTGAGAAGGGAATTCTGAGTAAATGGGAGAGTATATCTTAGAAATAGGGAGGTCTCGTAATGGTTCAAAGAACTTTTAGAGTTCTTACAACATGTTATTAGGTATGGGGTATTAATTATTTGAAGGGATTATTAAGGAAATAACCGTTTATTAAATTTTAAAAATTGTTTAAGCTATTATTCTGATACAACTGTTAAAAACAAAAAGGTTGTACTTCAAAAATATGCTATACAATTTTTATTTTAAGCATTATCAACCACCTCCAAATGACAAATTTCCACTGATATTATAAGCTTGCCATCAAATTTATTGTAAAGAAATCCCATTGAATAATCGGCACTTTAAATGAATACCAAATTGAATAATTCCAACTATCATCATAAGCATTTATTCATTTAATATTTCATATTACAATACTATTATTATCCACTTATTACCCCAAAAATCATATATTTTTAACACACACTTAAAGTTGAATAAATTCCATATTTATGCAAAAACTTTCTTTAATTGAAACTATGTAACCATGAAATACATTATTATTTTTTTTTTTGCAAATTTTCCGCACCTAAGTAAATGACTATTAAAATTTTGATTTTATCGCCGGCAAGCAAATCAAATGCGATTATCAAAAGCACTTAATTGGCAATTAATTTTTGGCCGAGCTTTTGCTCGAAATCTTCAACCTGAAGCGTGGGACTCCCTGCTGTGGTCGCTAGAGGAGGCGGGCTACCTCGAGAGGGTTCGGGTTCGGGCTCGGATTCGGGTTCACTTTCTTCTTTCTTTCTTTCATAAAGTTTTTGATGTGGTGTGCGTGTGGTAATAAAAACTGACGAGTGGCACCCGCAATACATTTCCAGCTGCGCCTCACACCTCGCGCCTCGCCCCCCTTTCATCAACTCCATCATCTTCATCGTCATGACCACAGCCATCGCATATAGCAGCCACCCAGCCTCATATAGCAAACACTTTCGTTTGCCGTTGACAGAAGTCGTCAAGTGGTCAAGTGGGGGACACACAAAATAAGAAATAAGGGGGAGGGGGCCGAAAACTTGTTGCTGCTTTGTTTGTCTGTTCATCAACGTCATCATCGGCGTCGCAGCCTGGCGGCATCTCAGCATCAGCCTCCAAAAAAAAAGACTCGAAGAAATTTCACTTTCAAAATTTTACAATAATTCCGGGGGGCTATCCGTACATATATTTATGGCGCGGGTGCAGCCAGGAAACGCTGGCTTGTAAACGTAATTGTGTGGCAATTGTATTGGATTTGCATGCCCCTCGTTTTCTTTTCTCGGATTTCGATTCGAAAATTGATGCTGATCTCGGTCTTTGTCTCTTTTGGTGATTTGTCGACAACATTTTGCCGCTTAATTGGATTGTAGACGGATCTCTTTGTGGCTTTGTGGTAATCATAATACTTTATTTAAGTTTAATAATTGGCCGAGGCTTTTGTTTTCTTTAAGACTACGGATCAGATAAAAGTTAATAGGGGAAGTGTAGTGTAGGTTAAATAAATAAGGATACAGGATTTCCTGTGTACAATTGTTAATATCACATAAAAGATATAACAAAATAAATATAGTTGTTTCTTATTTTTAAATTGTTGAGAAGGTAAAGGAAAAGAATTCACAACTTTGGAGATCAGAAGGTTCTATACGAAAGCAAAGATTCTTATTTATTAAGCAGGAAAATCTTCACAATCTATTAAGTAAAAGTCATTAATTAAAATGAAGTTATTTATAATAGTATTATAATGCTTATTTACCCACAAATCCAAGATTTGAAAGCTATGCTGCTTTTAAAATTTTCTTTTTCAGCAAACTCAACCTTTCAGTCTCCCCCAATTCAGGGCCAAACATCTGTTGGCACTTTCCTTCCAGAGACCTTTTCCTCCTAGGGCCTAGGCCCTTTTTGTTTCCCCAGAAAGCCATAAACTATTTAAGGTTTTTAGCAGCTTTTGCTTTTACCCGAGTCGTGCGCGAAACCGTGAACCGCTTTATCCCCCTGAATGACTGACAGACGACGACCCGGCAATGGACTGGGACTTACTCTCTGGCTGGAAAATTACATAGTATTTCCTCCAGTTTTTGTTCGGTTTTCGTTTCGTTATTGTTGCTTTTCAAGTGAAACAAATAGAACATAACTTTTGCTTTCACCTTTTTCAAGGGGAGCCTCCGAAGCAGCAACAACAACAGCGTCAGCAGCCACTCAACGACAATTCCGGCAAAAATCTCCAGTTTTTTTTTTTCTTCTCTTTATTGTTGTTGTTGGTGGATGCCAAAAGCGGACAGCGAAGTTTGCTTGTAATTGCGTTGCCCTACACAGGGAGAAATGGAGGAGTTTTTAAAATAAAGTTCAAATTACAAATTCTATAAAATATAAGGAATAAAAGCTCTTGAAGTTTAGTAAGTGACTTAAACTCTAAAGAAGATTAGACCCATTAGTGGCAGTAAGTTTAATTTTTATTTTAAAGTGCTTTATTTAATATTCAAACTTTTATTAAAGTATTCATGAGTGCATAAATTGCGTTATTAAAAAAGAACATCTTTTATACTGTTGTTATATTATTTAAATTCTAACTTCATTTTTTTAAAAACTAAAATGAGTTTAACCTTATTTAGTGTTTTACTTTATTCGTAACATAAACCCATAGATCAGAAGTCACATATTCATAGCCTCTGCTGATATAAAAATAAATCATAAAAATGCCACTAAAACTGTGCTAAATTGAATTTTTATTTCTTTCCGTGCATTGCAACAATGGATGGAGGCGGAGTTGTTGCTGTTGCTCTTGCTGGTAACATTACCTGAAGTTGGTGAAGTCTCTGCTCTTGCTGCTGAAGTTGCGTTGGCGGCGGCGTCTGGCGCTCAATTTGCATGCCAACAACAGCAGCGAAGCGAGGAGTGATATAGCGACGCGGTGGGGGGCGAAACAATTTGTTATTTGCCTTTTGCGGCTCGCGTTCTACGCCATTTCAATTTTCGCAGGTGGGCCGGTGGGCAGGTGGGGGAGCAAAGAGGATGGGTGCTGCTGCTCTGGGTCTGGGCTCTAACCCAGTGACCAAATGAACCACATTCTGGCGGGCCCGGGCCCTGCAACTGGGAAACCAGCGACATAGATGTGTCTGCTGCGCGGCTGCTTAGATATTCTGAACGTGGCCTGCAGTTAAAGAAATTCGAGCGCGCATCTAAATAGATTCGGAATGCTCGACGCATGGCCAATGCCGGAGATCCAAGAAAGTTTCTTCTTTGGCTTTCCAAAAAAGAGAAGATTTGCTAATTTGTTGGTTTTGGCCAAGGGAATTTACGAGCAGTGTGCCAAGCCAGCGCTTGACAGTTTGGAAAGTGCTGCAAAGGGCCAAGACCCCAAAAAGCCAAGTCGCACAAGCATTTTCGCACAAAACGCATCTCAATGTCGCTTTAATTAGGCAAAAAGATACGAGTAGAAACGCGGAAAATACACGAAACACAAATCACAGAAAGGGGAGACACACAGGGCCGCCTCAATCGATAAGCCAGGCGGCCTCCGGGGCTAACCTTTGCTCAATCCTCGGCTCGGCTTGTCGACTTGTCGTGCAGGCGACCATGTAACGACTAAAGGTCAAAGTGTAATGAGGCAGACTACACTCACATGTGAACTCTTTTTCCTTACCCTTCTGCCACGGGCAAAATGTTAACTGTTATTGGCGACCGGTTATTAAGTTGGCTTGTTTGCTTTAGCCAGGTTAGGCATGCCATAGGTGGATTTATTTTAGGAAGACCCAATCAATTTTAATATCGCTGCCTCGCGTGATGACAAAACAAAGATCTGAAACTTAATATCCCATAAAGCACAAAATATTTGCATTATTATTTTATGGAAACTAGAGGGTAATTTGAGCTAAAGCTGCATCTATGCCGCAACGGTGATTAATTTAATACCTTTTAATATTGATCAATATTTGCACTATTACGAATATTAATTGAGATGGACTTGCTGTCATTAATTTGTAATTTAAGCTTGGCAATACCCTGCCTTATTTGCTTTTGGTAATACAAATATCCCCTTCAAAAAACCTTCATAAAAACATTGCTAATTTTGTAATATAAACAATATTTTTTCACTCATATGGCGTAACTCTATTCGCACTATTGAAAAGTAGGATAATTTTGGTTTAAGCCAAACATCATCATCATCAACATCTCCATCAACTTCAACCATGTCAAACAATCTCCAAAAAAAGGCTAATCTTATGCAAAATGTGAAGGTTAAAGCCAACGAGAAGCGATGCCAATTTTTGTCTTATTTGCCGTTTTAACTAATTTTTAATTTACGTATTTCTATCAATAGCTTTAATTTACATCATTTTTTCTGCTGATCTGTATTTTTACGTTATTTTCCGAAGCCGAAGCAAACACGTTTCAAGACTGAAGAAGCGAATGGAAACTAGTTTCAGTACAATCCGCTTTTGGCTTAACCCCAGGCCATTTATTACAGCCAGTTTGAATTTGTTTGAACAAGTATATGTAGATCTTTCATCCGAGCTGTCCATAGATTTTGAACTGCTTTTAAATATTTATGAAACAGATTTTATAGTCAATTTGGCTTTGCCCATTCAGCATTTGGAGACTTGTTTAATGGCTAAATCAAATGATTTGTGAGCGAATGGATTTGATTAAATGGACTTTATATGAAGAGTGATTTTGTGGGAGAGTATCAATTAATTAACTCATTTTTAAACGCAAAGCGAATGCTATAAGGAAACAATAAAACACTAACCCTTTGCTCTCTCGAAGGATCTCCTCGTTGAACTTTCTCCAGCTTATGTCTAAATTTAGCCCGTAACTGATTTCTTCGCATTACTCACACTCATTACATCCGTCTTCCTATGACAAGCTGTCATAAAAACAACAAAACATAAAAATGTCGTTATTTAATTTTATATAATTTGACACAGCAGGCGGCATCAGCTTCAATAATAACAACGAAACCTCATTAAATGCTGTAAAATATTTCGATGAATTTTCGCTTTTTTCTCAGTTGAAGCGTCTCGGTATTTTCGTTGTCAGCTAAGTCATAAATTTGTTGCTCATTAAATTGCTGTTTAATGTTATTTAGCACGCGGCCACTCACGTAATCGAAAATGACAAAAAAAAAAAAGGAGAAAAAGTGTTACAGCAAAAGTGTAAACTACAACTAACTTAAGTTACAGTTTAACGAACTGTGACGGGACAAGCTTGAAGAAAAGGCTGTTGAAAATCTTCACAACTTGGCTTCCACATATACATACATACATATGTAACATATATAGACATTGAGGAGCATTTCAAATTTGTGCAGTAGCGCGGCATCGGCCTGAACCTTAATTAAGATTTTTGCTTTTCACTACCGCCGCCGATGTAATTAAAAACTGTTCACTTCAGTTCCTACATAATTTTTGGATGATTTCTTAATTAAATTATGTAAGCTGAGTATGGGAAAGCCAAGGGAAATGTCAATTGAGCGGCGAAGACGGGCAGAGGGATTACCCCGTGACCCAAATTGAAAAATTAATTAAAGTGAACGCCTTCTAGTGGGCTGCGGCTCCCTCCTTTATTTTCTTCTCCTTTTCTGGCCAATAGTCGTCCACACCCACCCACATTTCACTAACTAACCGACTAACAATTGGTCAGGTTTTCCCCCATTCCGTTTTTGGGCCTGGTCGGTCGATCGATCGACTTGGGTTGGTCCCTGACCGCAAACGTGAAGCGATCCCCGCGACCGCGATCCGCAATCCAGAACCCAGCTAACGTTTGCCCCAACAGTTATAATAATATTAAGCATACGCCACCTACAACAGCGGAGAAAAATTGCAACTTCAATCTGCCCGGGCCCTGGGTCAACTCCTCTTTGCTGTTGCAGCCAGAGCCAAAAACAACAAAGCCCAAATAAAAATAAATAATAACAATATTTTTCAAATAACAAAAGAAATCAACAGGAGAAAAAGAAGCGCCCAGAGCATATAACCATACAGAAAAGAGGCTACAGAGAGAACAAAGATAGGTGTTTTTAAAAGATTCTCATTAGATTTTAGGTCACTATATAAGTTAATATTCTTCCGTATTTATATTTTTATTTATACAAAATAATGTTTATTTAATTTATTTAAACTTCCGTTACTTTTAAACTCTATGGTAGATGAAATTGTATCCTTTTATAAGCTTTCTTTCAGTGTAAACTAACCGAAAAACCAAACCCATTTTAACCGTTAAGCACATTTGACTAAATCTGCTACACATGGGCGGCATTCGCGTTGCGGGGGATCCAAGCGATCCGGTGGCAGTGCAGGGGGGTTGGGTTGGGGGCTGGAAAGTGGGTGGGCAATTCCAATGGTAAGCGATTGCTGCAGGAAATGTGCAGAGGAACATCGGAATGAACTGGAATCGTTCCCCACCCAATTTCCCCCTGCTGTCTGCTGTTTGCTGTTTTTTTTTTCGGCGATAGCAGATCGCGGTACTAACAACAATAGATAACGAGAATGAGGCAGATCGTTTGGATATAGAGGAGAGTGGCTTAATAAATACTCTATGTCAGTAATAAATGAAATATAAATATATTTTTAGAAAGATATTTACCAGTATTAAAATTATTAACATTTTCTTCTAGGACTAATAAATGAAATAACTTACTTGTTATTTGTATTTTACTTATTCTCCAAAAAAAGAAAGATTAAGTTAAGAATTTAAACTGAAATCCCATATGCTAGATTTTAAGTTACACTATTTCAAATTATTATAAATTAAGTGCCAACAATTTGATCACTTACCTAGCCTTCAATCGCATTGCTTATATTTATCAATCGCCTGCCATTTGACATTTGTGCAATGCAAAGCAACCACATGGCCTTTTTTGGCGGTAAGGGTATGCCAAAAGGTAGCCACTTGTTGCAGCAGGAAGCTGAGCAAGCCGGCCCACATGCACCACACACTCGCACACACGCTCACAGTCGAGTGAAAACAGTTAAGACAACAGCAACAACTGCAAAACTGCGAACTGCCAACAGGCAACAGGAAGACCTTAAACTTGGCCTCAAACGTCAGCGCGGCGGCAACATCGTGAAGCCAGGCAACAACCAACAACAACTGCAGCAACAACAACTACAACAACTACCACTGCAAACACACAATTCAATTTTATTTCATTTACTTTGTTGTTGGTTACTGGCCTTACTGGCAGTGCTGCGGTTGCCGTTCGCCAGAGCCTGGCTCACGGGGCTTTTGGCCCAGCCTCGTGGATTTGCTATTGCCATTTCTGTGTGTGGGCCGCGGAAAAGCCCCCAACTCCGCCGGCTCGTTTGGATAGCTTGAATCGTTCGGATCGCTCCGCTCCTCGAGCGCCAGCAGCAGCAGCTCATGAATGGGAAGTCGTCGCAGCTTCTAACTCATCTTCCTGCCTCCAGTGGTTGGGGCTAGTTTTTTTCTATATTTTTTTTTTTTAGTTTTTGTGAATTGGCGTAAAAATGTTGTGAGAACAAATGGTTGTTAACTTTTTCACATCTTTTTGTCCGTTTTTTTTCTTCTATTTTCCTTTTTTTTGTTGATTTTTGTTAGTGGCTTTTGCTATATTGTTGCTGGCGCGTTAAATTTCGTTTAACTGTTAAGTCGCTGCTGCATCATTTAGCTGCTGCCGGTGCAAGTTCGTTGTCTAAGTCATTCGTTTCAGCTCGCCATTTTTATTGCCTATGCGAAGTCAATTTTATTTTATATCATTTCTGTTTGCTCTCTTATGGCGCTTATGAAATCGCTGCCGTCGTTGTAATAATAATCAAAAGTAAACAAGAGTGTGTGCTGTGCTGGCGTTGACTCGAGTTCAGTGACTAACTGACTCGCTCTGCCTGGCCGAATGGCTGACTGACTGTGTGCATTTGTCTAAGCCAAGAAGTTGGCGTAATATGCCGTTAGGCAAAGGCGTTTGCGGGTTTGTTTCTCACTGTTTATTACTTGGTATTTTAGTGTTTATTGTTTTGGGGTTGGGCGACACTTGGAGGTGACGAAGGTTAGTCTGAAATATTTCGGCTATTCAAGATATACAGATAGATGAGATAGCTAAATGAAATCTTTGTCATTTATTACAGTGCTGGCAATTATGAATTAAAGACTTAATGACCTGGAATGTGTATTGCCTAGTTAGGTGACTGTCAGGTTAGGTGTTAATTAATGAAATAGTTCATGACTAATGTATACAATTGTCCTTATAATTAATAAATATATCAATTGTACTTTACTTTATTAATAATTGTGTCCAACTTGTTTTCTATTATAAGTGGAAATTTTAAAAGTAAATAATCATAAATCTTCATAGAAACCAATATAAATAAAAAGACCAATTCAAAAAGTCGAAAACTTGTTGGCTTTAACTCAGATATTGTTATTCCTATGGCTATTCATTTAACTTCGATTTCTATAACCCATTAATATGAAAGCGAAAACGAACATCATTCACTGGTGACACAATTGAGTGCCACCACCCCATAACCTTGAAAAAAAACTCTTTGAACTTGCCCCCCAAGACGAACAATAGTGACACCGAAAATATTTAAATATTATGACATTTAGAATAAGGAAACCGAAAACCTTTTATTAGCAGCAGAAGCAAGATCAAACAAACAGAATTGATTGTAGAATATTTCTGTTTCTGTTGTTTTTCGCGTGTTAAGAGATCGTTAAACATACGATTGGTGTAAGATGAACAAAAAGATGGGAGGAACGTCGCCTTGCCGAGATCAACAAATAATAAAAAAATAATCAGACAAAAACTGGCCTTTCATATGCAAAAGAAATCCATTTACTATTGCGGACAAAAACGAGTTGGGCTTTAGTTGGCTGGGTTGAAACCAGATCTGTGAAGGTCAGCGCGTTTAGCACCTCGATGTGACAGGCCCCACCTCTCGCTGCCCCCTCCCCCAATTGCTGGGGCCATCCTCTTGCACAGACAATATGGGGCCAGAGATATATATGCCATGAGGTGGAATGAAATCAAAGTGTTGCCTCCACTTTCGGGTTGACAACATTAATTGCGTGCCAAGTGCGGTGCGGCGGAACCCATAAAACATGAAGAGCTTAGGGAATTTTTAGTGCCTCTTTTTCGGGGTATCTCTCTTCTGGCAATTAGCTGCTGAGCTAGCGTTTAATTTATATTATTAGGAGTCATTTACAGTTATGTGCCGACTGATTTGTGACTGTCTCCTTTCCTTTCCCTACCCTACCTTTCCACGGCCATTGTCAGCATTCAGCATTCAGCATTCAGAGCTCAATGCTCAGTGCTCAGTGCTCAGTGCTCAGCATCCAACATCTGCATCAGCAACAGCGTCATCCCATCCTCATCGTTCGTGGTGTTATTTCTCGGAGTAGGTTAATAGTGCCAAAACGTTGCAACAACAACGTGGAAGGCTACAACAAATGGCTGCTGCAATGACTGTAGAAACAAACGGTGCCTCATTTATTTCTCTTTCTTTCTACCATTTGTGTTTGTTTGTGGGACCGTCAGTTGCACCCTTTCATTCTGGACAGAGTCATGGAATAACATTATTATCCCGAATATTCCGGCGCCCTCCCTTTGTCCTTTTACCAGTCAAAATAACAAACCATTCCCAAAGCGCTAGGAATATTTATGCAGCATTATTATTTATTTTATTGACAGGCAGACAGCAAGAGCTGTTTTGACTTCCATACTCTCACCAGCTGATGCAAGAAGTCTGATTGCCTTTCCCAAGCTATAGTTTTTGGGTGGACAAAAAGTCATTCTGCATGCTTAAAGCCCTCTCTAAGATAAGTTACAGAGTTTAATGAATCATTATTTAATAATGATCTCTAAAAAAAGTTATACTTCAATTTAAATTCTGCTTTTTATGTAAACAAGTTTGGAAAGATATTTAAATCATAATTTAATGATGTTCTTCCATAAAAATATTATGTTTTTAAGCAAAAAATAAAATAAGTTAGTGAGTTAGAGTCTCCAGCATTCGTTTGCGGGCATTTTCCGCCAATGACAGTCACCCATCCCAGGCAAATTGACTTCGATCCCCAGCTGGATGGATGCTTTGACTGCTCCGACTGCAGCTCGACCGCTGCTCCTGCTGCCGCTGCCAAGTGGCAATAATTTGCAGACTTACCCAAGTGCCGGACTCAAAAAAAAAAAAAAAAAAAGAATACTCAGAATCCAGAAAGAAAACCTTTTACTTTGCGCTAATAAATTGCCATTAAACGGCTTTGGAAGGCTTTGCCACAATTGTTGCACCATAATTTCCCATCAAATTTTTCACACTCGCCTCGCCGGCTTCGGTTTTTGGGGCTGCGCTGCGAGTGTTCGCGATAATCAAATATTTGACCTCTGCCGCAAATAAATTCCCAATGCAATCGCAGGCCGGGCCAAGGAATCGGAATCGAGCCAAGTTGAGTTTGGCTGAGTTGAGAACGTGAAAGCCGTATCCGTTGGATGCCGAACTCCGAACACTGAACGCTGAACGCTGGCTGGCAAAACGTCGACGTTGCGTGTTAAACACAATTCAAAGTCTATAATTATTGTACAATTGCCAACAGAACCAACAGAGCCCAGTCAGGCTTGGCTCTAGCCATAGCCAAACTCCTGCCGCCGTCCAACTTGGAGGCTGGGACTTGGGATCGGGATTGGGACGGCGACCGGAGCTAAGGCTGGAGTTGGAATTGTGACCAGCTTGGCAGCAGCAGCAGCAGCAGCGGCAGCACATGGAACATGAAAATTGTAGCGTGTAAGTTGCAGAGGGCAGGGGGCTGAAAGAGGAGAGCATTCCAAACACACATTCTAATTCCACATTCGCCTCGACTTTGGGTTTGACACACAGCTGGCAGCCACTCCAAGTGCGCTGGGGATGAGTCCGTGACACGACGTAGCTATTATTTTATTTAAAAATAAATAAGACAATAAGAGTCTTAATTTAATTGCAGTTCTCATGGTTTTTTTGAACAAAAAAGTTTATATAATAATTCGTTTAAGAAAATATAGATAATTCTACAATTTAAAAATATTTTTCTATGATTTTTAGCACTTTCTTTGATTTGAAATTCAAATTCTTAAAGCTCGTACCCACTCCCCATATTAGGTTGCCCAAGAAGCTTATATTTTAAATAATTTACACACACAAAAGCTTAAGTCATATTAAAAAAATTCTCCCAAGTATATACAATATTTAAAACTCCTCTCACGAGGCCTTCACTATGGGCTGCAGATGGTTATCTGAGTGAATCTCCAGTTGAAGCGCCTGAGAATTGCGCTTCTCAGCCGCTGACTCTGCTTCTGCTTTTAACTGTTAACTTTGCTCTGACTTTGGATCTTTTGACTTGCAATTAATGCTCCAGACCTTACGGTGGATGCAGCTATTGTTATTGTTAGCTTTTTCGTTTTTTTTTCGGGGAAGCGGAAGCGTTGCCCACGCCCACTTGTCAGGCCTGGCTAACAGCTTGTGGCAGGGAGGCGGAGTGTAAGTGGGAAAGGGGTGGCATTAGAGGGTGTTCTGTGAGTGAACCACACCGTCAGCCAGCACGCCCCCACACACACTGAGACGTACACGTAGAGAAAAAGTATTGAAAACAATATATTTTAAAGTAACATTTGAGCTGCTCACATCGTTGTCCCAATTCGACTTTTCAGGCTGCTTGCATAATATAAATTCCTTTTCGAAAGTCCTTTTCTCAGTGTAGAGATCGAGACAGGGCAGAGGGAGGTAAATAGCAGGAGATCTGCACCAGAGATGGCGGCAATAGTTGAAAGTCTAATTGTAAACTGTTGTTCGCAGTTCTCCTAACTGTTGCTTGTTAGGCGCTTGTTTATTAACAATTTAGCACGGACAATTCACAGGCAGAACCCGAGGACCTGAACGGGCGGAGAAGGAGTGAGGGGGCGGGAGAAAGACAGACCTCCTTGTGGGCGTTACTTATCTCCGGCTTAGACCACCGAAAAATTTATGCCCATCGCCCGTGCGCGCTCCTCCTCACATACTCGTAAAGTTGGTCAGTTTATGCGCTGACCGTTCGACCTTTCCCGCCCCCTATTCCCACCACCACCACCACCCACTGCTCACATGTTTCTCGCCGATCATAACTGTCACAATGTTCGAGGCATGAAAACGGGGCGTGTTGGATATGGCTGCAATCATTTCTGGGGGAAGAGGAGCGCGCTGGAAGCTGGGGGATGGGTGGCTTAGATCACCGAAGGTGACTGGGAGTCGAAAGGCTCTAGGGCATCGGTGAAGGTAACGGCAGTCAACGCATTAGAATTTCTCTGTTTCTGGGACATAAATTAAAGTGATGTATGATAAATCTTAAGAGAAATATAGGAATTTATTAACTAGTTTTAAGGTGTTTATATTTATAATTAAAAAATATATTTTGTTTTCTAGTAGTTCCTAAATTAGTATATTTTTACTATCTATATTCGAACCATAAACTACAAGTATTTCCCAGAAAAACGTAACTAACTTCCAACTCCCTCCCCTTTACTCTCATTTCAGGTAAGCTATTCAAATCGCCCTGCACGCGGTTATTGGGTTATGTAAGTCGGCCCAACTACAGCACAACTAACTTAAACTCAGGCTAGTAATTGGACAGATCGGAGCAGAGCGGACCAGCCAGACCAACGCCCTAGCTGCAGAGGGGGAAAAGGGGATCAAACGGAAAGCTGCTGAAGTACGTAGTATAGCGAAAATCGTAACAACAATGGGGCAGTGACCGTTGCAGCCAATTTCGATTCGAAATGTAAACGATTTTCGTTTTAGCGGTGCCTTGCATAAGTTTTGTGTGCGCAATTCGGGGCTAAATAAGCCAGTGGAATAATAACGGCCGACATGGGTTAATGATGCGACATGTTAGCCAACGAAACACACAGGCAACAAGAGCAAACGAGAGACAGAGCAGAGAGCAGCACAGCACACACAAAACACACACTAAAAAAAAGAAAAAATGCGTCACGCTTACCGTTAGCATGCCGGGGAAAATCGCTGGAAAAGGGGTGGAAAATTGGGAGGGGTTTGGGAGGTGGAAAAGTGGGAGGAAAGCCGCCGCCATGGTTAAGCATACCATGGAGAACGCACACGTAAGGCATGCCCCAGCCCCTCCCTGGGGGGTCTTGCAGCAGCGTAGCATCCCATCCCATCATGCATTTCCACTCTCCCACGGATCAGCTTGGACTTTTTCCCCCGCCATTTCCCAGCCAGCCGCCCAGCATGTGGTGCGCTCCCTTTTTTGGCAAATTTGGTGCAGTGGCAGCAATGGCAGCAGCAGCAGCAGCAAAAGCAGAGCGGCAGCGCCTTTCACAAAATCTAATCAGCAGGGGAGGCGCTCGAGAGGGGCTCGGTGCGAAAGGAAACGATCAGAGCAATTTACTCAAGCGCAAAATTAGTAGCGAAAAAAGCCACTAGGAATCTGGTTAGCTTTGAAAAGCCGAAGTACAAATACGCTTAGAACAGTGACAAATTACATTTGAAAGGTATTTCTTATAAATAATGTGATATTGAACTTGAAGTTACAATTGAGAGCAGATAACTATATTTATTCTGGAAAATTAATTTCTTATTTTATATATTTTTGAAAATAACGTGTAGCTTCTTAATATAGTAAAAGTTTTCTTTAACTTTAGGTAAGATGATATAATAACAATAAATGACCCATAACTTAGCATAGAACAATTATCAATTCAGAGAATATTCTTATAAAATGATGATCGAAGTCAGAATTCGATTTCTACAGACCTATAACAGACCCACATAAATACCTAATAAACTTAACCAAATTGTCACACATATCTAACAAAAAGCATAATACTCTGCCAAAGAGCATAGATAACATGTTGATGGTAGTGAAAAACTGGCTGCTGATTTGACCAAGCCGACAACAGTGGGCGTTTGTGCTGCTAAGAGAGCGGGGAATTCTAATTTAAAATTCCTCGGTGCGTGTTAGATTTCCCCCGTGGAAATGGGCGAGGAGGAGAGAGATCCGCTTGCAAGAGCAAATTTGATGCCATCTGTGTACAATTAGCTGTCAATATTGCGCATGCGCCACTTATGCAAAAGAAGACGCCGATCCACAGGAGGGCAGGCCCGCATGCAGGGGGACGAGAGCAAAGCAAACAAAACTGACTGGCGACTGACTCATTTGGCCAAAAGATTTTGCAACACGCAACACAAAGTCAACAGAAACACACGCAACTTTGGCTGACCAAGAGGCACAGTGGTATCTAGGATCAAAGAGTATAGGAAAATATAAAAACCTAGTTCTTTACTATTTGAATAATAACTAGCAAATTTTTAATATATAAGATATTTTTTTATTTATTTATTTAAAATATATATTCTAATAAATATACTTATGGCTCATATCTGTTGAATTTAACAGTTTATGTCCACTGTCTTTACTGACACTACATCATCAACGCACCTCTAGTCGTCACCTCTCCCCACACACTCCACCCGCTTACACTCAGCCAAATTTATGTCTATTGACTCACACACCGAGACATGACGGCAAGTGCAGCTCTAGAGTGTCAGGCGATTTGCATAAAAGACCCCACAGACATGGAGATGCATATAAGTTGCTGGCCAGATCTGTGGCCAGAAAAGATTAGGCTCAGCCGCCGGAGCCACTAAATATATATTTTTGTGTCGCCTGCTCCACTTTTTTTGGTGCGTTGGGCAATTCAACGGAGGAAAAATCCTGAGGCAAACGGCACTCGTTGTGCCACATATATTTTGTATTTAGTTGCAACTGTTGTACACTCTAAAAATAATACAATTAACTGGATTTAGGTAAAAATTTACTTAAATTTTAAAAAATCTTGTTGAGGAAAGCATTAATAGTTAACATTCATTCGCTTATATATTTATTCTTGCTCTTTTTTCTATAAAAATCAAACGAATTAAAAATGATTGCCATTAAGACTTTTTTCTTGTGCAGGGCAACAGGTGGCTTAGCCAAAAGCGCGTGAGTCTGGTTATTTTTACCTATAAGTTTTACATTTTTCTTATAACAATCTATGGACAATGGGGCGTTACCGTTCGCTTCGGTTGCAGTTGCAACTCTTAGAGCCGCCGAAATTCGTGCAGCCTTTGTGCCCCCAGCAAGTGGCACGCTTCGGGCCAAAGTGAACGTGGCCCAAACAAGGCCCAATCCCAATTCCATGGAAACCGCTCGCAGGCATTTCTCTCAGCTCTCAACGAAGGTAAATCAATGTAAAGTGTGTCAGCAGTGTGTGAGCATGTGGAAAGGGGAGGGTGCAACTAAATATAGTAATGCTGACAATCGGAACTTTTAAAAGAGGCCAAAGAATGGTTCTGAGAACTACAAAAATGGCTTATTTTAGCCTCTGTATATAGTTTATATACATAAGTAGAATATATTTTATTCAAATAACATTTACACCTGTCTTCAAATAGACAAATTATAAAATTATGAAAACTTCACAGGATTCCATTAAAGCTTTTTATACCTTTGATTAGATTTCTGATTTCCTAAGTTAGTTTTCTTTTTTTGGTTAGACAAGTTTAATACTCCCTATAAATTATATGTCTTACTTTAAGATCTTTCGAAATAAAACAGAATTTCTTCCCTTTATGATTAGTAAATATAAAATTATATATGAGAATTAAAAGGTTCCTATGGGTCATAAGGTAAAGCCGAATGCCTTCACCTGTGGCCCAGCAATTTTCGAATCCACCGCCTTGACAAGAACGAACGCTGCCACAGAGCACTCCTCCGCCACATTCCCCAGGGAGATTTATAGCTGTGCGGCCTGATGATGAGTGGCAAAAGCCATAGCCTGGGTGGTCCGCCAAGTACCTTAAGTATCTCCGGCAAATTGTACGATCATAACTCAATAGCCGAGCCTCATTAGGGTCCCGAAAAAAAAGAAAAAAAAATAGAAAAGAACGCCAAGAACTCAGCCGCGCCGCCGACAGATCGTTCTTTGTGAGGAGAGAAGTGGCAAAGTCTCCTCGATGGCGGTATCGTGTGCAACAGTAGCCTCAATTTGTTGAGCTTCCCCCGCAGCAGGCACACATACACACACACACTCGCGGAGCGATATAAGAAACATTCTAACTAATAGCCAAAACATTGTAAAGAATTTTCCACTCATAAAATGGATCTCAATTTCCCTCGTTTGGGGCAAGTGAGGCAGCCGGAGGCCCAGGCCAAGGCACTGGCTGCTGCCCACGAAACTGGCGTCGTCACCGCCGACGGTCACGTCAGGCCGTGCGCGTAATGAGCGTTAAATCTGTGGCCCGCTTTCCATCTGCCTCCGTCGCCAGTTGTTTTAAGCGATCATTTCTTTTCGGGGGTTCTTTTTTCGGTGTTTTGGGCAACTTCTAATCACCGAAGAACACGCTTTATTATTGGTTAAATTAGTCACAAAACGGTTTCCGAAGATGAGCTTTAATTATTGCAAAAACCACAAAATGAAAGGTAAGCTGGGGTTGTTCGAAGATGGGGATACCCTGGGAAAAAATAGTCTAAGCACATTAAAAAATGTATTAAAAAAATAAATACAATATTAAACGAATGTATCTTATAATTTTGTTGAAAAAAAAACTTATAAATACATTTCGAAAACTCTCCTGTTGAAGGGTACCCTGAAAAATCTCATTTAACGTTTTTTTGTTTTGCGGTTGTGATCTGCCCGAGTTGATTTTGTGCAGAAATGTGGGTCAGAATAAATTATTAATGAAGTGAATTATAATGCTTCAATTGCAGGCCTGGGCTCACTTTGGCTTAACTCTACTTTAGTTTTCCCAAGCCTTTCACTGGCTATCAATAAATTTCCGTCTGCGATGGCAGCCGGCGATAAAGACAAACGGCCTGCCAATATGAATTAGCTAAGCGAATTGGCCATTTGGCAACTTGGTAAACAACTTCCAGAAGAGTGCATCCATCTGCCCTCCCTACCTCTCACTTGGTGTATTCCGTGTCCAGTATCATCATTATCATTAGCACAAGTTTGCGCCCAGGTAAAATGGCTGGAGAACGGTGGAGATCAGGGAGGGGCTGGCGAAAAAACTGTAGCAGTTGATAAATGTTAATGTTGATAGCAAGTAAAGCGAAAGACGAAGGTGAAATCTAACGAAAGAGGAAGTTTGAATACCCTATAATGTATTATTTTAACTATAGCAGAGATATACTCGTGAGAGCTAAGAGCTGAAAGGATCAGTTGCCCTCGAAAGAATGGTAGGATCAGTTCTTCTTTTAGAATAATTTTACAATGCTATTTAATTTCTAGATATATTTTTAGGCAGAAAGAATAGATCATTTTCTTCATTTAATGTCAAACAAATGTTCTTAGGTTTTTGAAAAACTTAGGGTATCTGGAAGAAATTGGCAATTGGCTTCCTGGCTAGCTGAAAAGGTTAACAAAGTTCAGCTAAATTCCATTCATTGGCCGGGGAGAAAGAGAGATGGAGACACTGGACAGTGGAGGGTTAGAGGGAGGACACTCATTGACGACGTTGTCGTCTCGTCTGCGACTGAAACCGTGGCTTGTGCTTTGGCTTTTCAACACGCTTGGCCAATAAATTGTGGCCAGCACTTGTTGTTACGCTTTTAACGGTTCGGAGCTCAGATTCAGGTTCATGTCCAGCTACGGTTTCAGCCCCCTCTCACTTTACATTCCTTTTGGCATTGGCCATGGATGTTGGATATTCGTTGTTGCTCGGCGGTTGTTGGTTGTTGCTCGTTGTTGTTGGCTGGCCGCTGGATGAGAGTTGGCCAGATCTATTTTTGCTTAACAACAAAATATTTTTCTTGTACAAATTTTTTACAGGAAACTGAAACTGCTTAACCATTAAAGGCTGCCTCTGAATACCAAAAAAAAGAAACATTTTGCCGCTGCTGTTGTTACTACGAGCTCTGCTTTTTTTTTGCGACCAACAATAGATTTGGCCCATTCGATTAGGCTTGATTTAGCCAAGAAGGGGTTGGGCTGGATCAAAAGATTTAGTTTTCAGCTTTTCCATGGAATTTCCGCTCCATTCGTGATGCTTTTTCTGGTCTCTGGTCCCCCGGTCTTTTCTCTGCCGTTTTTCCCATTTCGATAGCATCGCATTGTCATGGCCTGGTCAGCTGGCCGGCCAGCAGCTACCGGGGGAATAAGTTGTAATTCCTTCTATTATTTTATTGGGTCCAATCGGAATTTGTCAAATCATCAGCCGGTGACCGCAGCCCAGGTGGTGATTTGCATAAACATCGAACACTCTTCGCCCGAACTCGGTACATTTTTTCGCCCTGGGCCTTCGTGTGCTATTAGCCTAGAAAGCACCCCGTCTATCTATAGATATCCATGGGCTGCCCATCATCCAGCCGCATCATCCATTGATGATGATCATCTTTTTTGGCAGTTCTCTGAGCTTAAGCCTCGGTTTGTTTGGCTAATTGCCCCGCTCGACGATCCCCCCGCGGGCCTGCTGCCTTTGTGCTAATCACTTTAACATTTGCAACTGCTTTTTGACCCGCTTTTCCGCAGAGCCGGCAACCGTTTTGTTTGTTTGTAATTATTTTTGTTTATTTCTGCCATGTTGTGTGTGTGTGCTGCTGCTGCTGGGTCTTTAAGCAAGTAACATTTACAGTTTGAGAGGCGTTGCGTGTGTGTAATGACGGCTGATCTATGCGAATCCCCATCCAAACCGAACCGAAATGGCTGAATGTGTATTTAGATTGCCTAATAGTCACGCCATGAACTCCTGCCCAAGAATCTTTAAATCTTTGGGGCTCGGCTTGTGGCACACATTTTGGCCATAAGTTTTATGCAAATATTTACTTTTTTTTGCTGCCGAACTTGGTTTAATTAAAGGGTTTTGAGATGGAAGCAGCTTAGCCAGACATTAATTTATACACACACATTTAGCGATTCGACAGATTATTGATTATCTTAATTAATAATCTAGAAGCGACTGCAAAATCCTCTCATTGTCTCATTGAAAAATTTATATTTGCTCACTTTTAAATCCATTTTCTTGCTGTCAGACGCTTTTAAATAAATGTCAGCAAAGGTGAACAGGAAAATATTTTATAATTTTGACTTTCAAATAGAATAACGTTTATGAATATCAAGCAAAAGTGACTCAGATAATGAAATCACTCGTTAGAGTCAGCCTTTTTTAATGGATTTTGCTTGTAACCTCTACTTTGATGCCTGAAATGATTATTCTTGTTGACAAGTCAATGGCTTTCGGCTAAATATACACAATATATATTCTTACTAAATCACACTTTATAAAATATAACATGAATTTATAGCTAATTTCACTTAAAGTTTTTGCAAGATGTAAATACAATTTCCCAACCAAATTTCAAGCCAACACAAAAGTTCAACTTCCTCCTGTTTCTTGTTCTTTTAACTCGACTTGAACCCGATTGAGCTTTTCACATTGACAACTAAGCAAAGTCTACCTGTAGTCGAGTACCTGAGTGCCTCCTCACCTGTGCCCGAACTAACCCTGACTTTACTCTTCATTGCACTTTTGGCATTGAGTTGTTGCTGTTGCGGCTGTCGACGACGAGTTGCAAGTTGTTGTCTATAAAACAGAAAAAAGAAACCTGCAACTTGGTCAAAGTGTCGCCCTGACATGTTTTTGCAAAAAAGAGAAGTAAAAAATCAGCAAAAGGCGCTTGGGAGGAAGAAGGCGAGGACCAGTGAAAAAAAAAACACTTTCCGTCTTTACGCAGAGCTGAAACCGCAAAGCGTCTTTGGGAAAGGCAGTCAGTCGGAGAATCGGAGACGGAGGGAGACTCGGAGACGGAGCCAGTCCATGACATGTTTGGACTTTCTGGCCAGGAAGCCAACCAACGGCAAGTGGCATTGTGTCTCCGCTGCTGTCGCGTTGTCGTTTCTGCCACAGGTTGCACCTACCAACATGTGGAATCTATAAGCTACACTGCAGCAAAATCCATCTGCGCCAGAAATCGAATGGTTCAAGTATAAAATATGGGGAATACGATGAAGAATATAAACTCGGGGAGTATTCTTTCCTGTGTGACCAAGGAGGAGGGTCCGAGGGTAGACAAGTACACTTGACTGCCTCTGCAGAAACTGTTTTGAGGGCATCGCAAGATACTGGTCACCGTCTAGGTCTCTGTCTCTTGCAAAGACCGCTTTTTATTCTTAGGCCTCCTCCTCCGCCACCGCCCCAGCCCCTCCTCTCGCTTTCCAGATCTTAGTTGGTCAAGTGGGCAGCGCGGAATTAAGTCAGTGTGACAAACAATAATTTCCGTATTTGGCTGGGAAGCCCCATAAAAGTTGCCGACTAACCTTCCTAGTCTCCCAGGGAGAGACGGGGGCAGGGTCGCTCTCTTATGACTCCCCATCGCAGCTAATTTCATGCAAATTATCCATCTGCATAGAAAACCGCTCTCGGTGGGTGTTGTCCACTTGCATAATTAAAAGTTTCGACAAAAGTTCCCAAACAAATTGGAGCAATTTCAGTTTCTATTTCTGCTTGTAATACACGGCTCTCAAGGCACCGCAAAACAAAACTATTTTTTCGGGGCTTTTCTTTCGGTTTTGTTTATTGCAAAACGCCAGCTTCAAATGATAAACGAGAGGGACACGCCCCGCTAACGAGTTACAAGCGCCGAGACAGAGTTAGTTTTGTTATTTTTCTCTGTGAAACATTTAAACAATTGTCTTGTTGGGTGTCTCTAATTGATAGTGTCGTGATTTGGCTTGTGCTGCAGCCCCGGCATCTGGTTCACTTAAGTCAAAAATAAAACTGAGAAAAAAAATAAGCCAAAAGAGACGGGAGTTAATAAATAAAGGCGTTGCCGGTCTTGGGAAATGCAAACAAAAGTTTATAAATTATAATTGGCAGCGGAAGATTTACAAAAATAACTTTTTCTTGCGAATAAATATCAGAGGAGAAGTGTAATTATAAGTAGTTGCAAAAACTGGGAATTACAAGTTAATTTTTATAAATGTTAAATTACAAGGTTTAAAGAGTTTATATAGCTTTATCTATAGTTTATAAATTCTAATGATTATTTCTTAACTAAAGACCACTTAGATAAATAAAATGTACAATTTCCATATCAGATAGATTGTTATGTTATTATTAATATATAATTCAGAACTTGATAAGCAAGTATCATCTTTCACAAAGGCTATAAGATGCAAATATCACAGCAGGTAACCATCTTTAGAGAGTGATTTCAGAATTCTTAATCTTGCATTAATTATATCAGAGCTGTGGTTCTTCACCTTGCCTGCTGTCACCTATCACAGCGCCAAAGGCAATATAGCAGTCGACATTAAAAAACTTGATAATTGCTTATAAAATGCCAAGTGGCTAATAAAAAACACTCAGTGGCACAACACACCCACGCTCACACACCGTACACAAATCACTTCATAAATCCACACTTGAATTGCAAGTGAAAAAGTTAAAAAAGAATACGGAAGGGGATGCAGACGGAGCCCCGTCCCCGCTCGGCCATAAATAAATCAAAAATTGTCATCGGGCATAAATGTTAATTGAGTTTTATGGACTTTTGATATTTCATCGTTGATTATCATTAGACATGGGGGGAGCTTCCTTATGTTGCGACTTCCGCATGGCCACAACTCCACTATTGATAACTGTCGTTGCGCCCCTCGTCTTTTCCGAATGATTGAATGCGCTTTGTCATCGCTTTTGTTTGGACTTTCAATTTCACTGCATTTTTATACACACCTCGCCTGGCTTTGATTTATTATAATTATTATCGGACAGCTTTAAAAGCTCTTGCTTCTTCCGCTTACTTTTGACGTCCGAGAGATGCAACTGTCCAGATATCCCATATTCAGCACAAAACTGGAAGCACTTGAGAATGGTGCGATCGGGTCGACTGCATCTGAAAATGGCTTTAAAATGTTCAGGTTTCTGCCTTCTTTTTTTGTACATTTTTTGAAAGGTGTTAACCACTTGCGGAAGTTGTTTTGATGCACACTTCGATGCTCGTTTGATAGCAGTTAGCTGACAAAGAGAAAAGTATTTTTAACTACTCCACCTTGCTCAATCACTGCCACAGGAAAGACTTTTTATAACTTTGCTCTGCTCTGAAAATCTGAAAATTAAGTGCTGCAGCGAGGCCTTGGCACTGATGCTTAAATTTGAATTTTTTGTTCACTCTGAAGACTTAAAAATGTTGAAATCTTTGGGTCTTTTTACTTGCTTTGACGATCTTAAGGTTATTTCTTTTAAACTTTAACGATGGAGTTCAGTCTATTAAAATGCTGGGTCTCGGATCTGTAATTATAAATTAATAGAGTTATTTTAAAAATTGTCAATCGTTTAACTTTAATTGTTGGTGATGTAAAATAAATTCACTTTTAACATATTTATTTATATTATGCATAAATTATTGTTTTTACTGTAGAAATTATTTTTCGGTAAATTTTACCCTCAAATTATTTCAATCTCGCTGTTGACCCCGCCATTTGCTATCGGTAATCTGCATTAAAAGCCTTCTATCGCACTTATCTCTAATTTGGGTTAATCTATGCCCCAAAAGAACCGTTCATAAGAACCTGGATGGCCGGCCATTTCTTTCGCCGTCACCCGTCGCGTCGCCAGCTTAGAATCCTGCTCCATCTTGGGCCGCTTATCTATGCATCTTCAGGCGCTGAACAGTAGCTAGAGATGGAGCTGGAGCTGGAGCCCAGGCTCTTGGCCGGTGAAGCCTTTTAACGGCATCTAGCACCTGGAAAATTGCCAGCGCTTTGGGGTCAGTAATTAATTCACATCAACCTGCTGTACGACGACGCCTCGGATGCCGACTTTTGGACAATTGGCCAATTCATGCGCTTTAATTACTTCATAAAAGAGCTTCGTTGCCGGGCTTCGACTTTGACGTCGAGACGGCTGCTTGCTGGTAGATGCCCTTAGCTTCAAAGCTCACAATTACACAGAGAGAAAAGTATTAAAAGTGTGTCTGCGTTGACTAGATAAATTTTCTAACTAGTAAATGTTTAGTTGTGCTTAGCTAAGGTGTATTATATATATTTTTTTTTTCAATTTATATATATCCATGAAAATATGAATTTAATTTTTTTCTTATAAAAATAAAACGTTTTCTTACTCAATAGTGTTATTAGTGTTTATTTACAGTGTGCACTATAACTGTTCTCCCTTGCTTACATCGGTCTCCTCTTTACATTTTTGCGCGCCTTTTGTATTCTCCTTTATTGCGCTTTGATCGTTGCCCCTTTTTGGCTGTGGTAGTGGTGATTAGTTATTGTTTTTTTCCCTACCTTTTGTTGTTGTTTTGTAGTGATAACCTTAAAGTTTTTAGGAGTTTCTGGGCTTTGTTGTTTTCTTGAACTCACAATTTTGATGGGCAATCGTCATAGTTTAAGTACGCATTTTTCAAGGTTCGATCAACTTTTTCTCTGTTTGAGAGTGAAAATGAGGGAAAAGCGGTGGGTGTGCGGAGTAAGTCCATTTCCGTGGCCCAACAATTGGAGTGTAAAACGAGATTAAGTGCTGTCCACGCTTCGATTCCCAGCAGCAGCAGCAGGCGAAGGCTCAGACGAAGGCGCAGGCGTTTTATTAATTCGTGAGAGTTAATCACTCACTTATCACTTTACACAGAAAACGCCTTCGAACAGCTAAAATGTTTATAATTACTAATTTATTTAAAATGTCTGCTTATAGCTTTCTCTGATCACATGTTTCGAATCTTATATGCATTTACTGCAAATAATGTTGCAATTTCACTTCCTTAAACGTTATTGAATAATTTTTACTGGGTTTTTTAAACATTAAAAGCAACATTCGAAATTAATTCATGAAGAACTTGGTAGAGTATTTTGTCTACATTTCTTGCATTTAATTATCAATTAGCGAACATTTTCAATCTTGTTTTACCACTTTGTAAATCACAATGAAAAACCAGAAGAAATTTATAGAATATATCTAAGCGAAGCACAGACGGAGAAAAGGTGAAAAAATCAAGCAGAAAATGCTTGCTGTCTGGCAAAACAATTTGTAAATTGCTTCCGACAGCAAATTCAATAATAACAACAGCAGCAGCCGGAGCAGCCGGAGAGGCAACTGCTGGCAACTAATAGTTACTTTCAATCATTCATCATCGATTTCAATAAACAATTTCAATGGCCAGGGCAGCGCTCCCCTCGAAAGAGCTTTGAACGTGTGAAAGATTTGTTTCACTCTGCCGGCTCGGGCCCTGGCTCTTTCCCTCCTCCTGGCCATTTTCTTCTACCACTTCTTCGGGGCGATGACTGGCCGAACAGAGTCGAGAGATCCATTTGGGCCTTATGATGGCGCATCTTCTATTGCTTCAATCATACGTACATATACATACAAATATATAATTGGAAATTCTCGCCGCTTACATAGGCAGTTGCGAAATCACAAATGGATATTTGACGAGGCAGGCTGAATAAAAAACAAGAGCCTGTCTTTGTGGCACATGCAACCTTGACATTTTATGGCGCCCCAAGTGATCACAAAATAGGGAGAACGCCCATGCCGAATATTAGAATATTTCAGAGACGCGATCAAAACGTGTTTCGATAATCGTCTCAAAATGTCAAGAGTCGAGCCAGCGAGCCAAATGATGCGATATATATATTTATATAGACATTACTTATGTCCCGCCGAGTGGCAGAACAACAGTCAGCGGGCTGTTAGAACCAGTCAATGCTAATAACAAGTCGGTTGCTTAATAAAATATACTACCAAATAAGCGAGGCATTTATTCAATTGTTTTATTGAAAATATTTTTCGGCACCGACTGTGAAAGTTAATACGAAACAAAAAGAATTTCTTACTTGACGGGTTGATTTAATCACCATGAGCTTCACATTTTTAATAGAGGTTTTGTGGTACCAAAAAGTATATTACATTCTTCCCTAGAAAACACCTGTGCCTTTGAGTTTTCCTTCCAGAAATCTGTATGCAAGTCGCAACACTTTCCTCTGGCTCTTCTAGAACACTTTTTGTGTCGTATGCTAAACAAAAGACTCAGGAAACGAACTGGAGGCTGGCACTTGGCTCACTTCGCGTTCCTCTGCTCGCTCCTCCTCCGGCATCGGCGGATAAGTGTGGCATAAAAATTGCTTTTCATTTGCCTCAAAATGAAGCAATTGTTGGCTGCTGGAGGCGGGAATGGGGGAATGCAGCCGGCGGGGAGGCTGGAATGCCATGCGGATGTGAAACTGCGCATGTGCGGCGCGGCGCTTCTTTTGTTTTGTTTTCTTTACGTTATTATATATTTTCTTTTTGCCACTTTCTGGGCAGCTGCTTAACATGCCACACAAGCAGCAGCGCGGAGGGGGGAAAATCAGAGGGGGAGAGCGACCAGACAGGCAGCATAAAGAAGATGCAACTGCAACAGTAAAAATATGTAATTATGTTAGAAGACAGCCAGCAGCTGCCACGGCTCTCCAGCTATGCTCTCCTCAAGCTACACTGAAATAAAAAAAGTTCAAGAAGACTTTTGAAGACATCTACGCTAATGTTTATACAACTAAAATAATTTAAAAATAATCTTTATAAGTCTTATCATAGCTGAACTGTAATAATTTATCAAGTCACGGAATTGTCTTTGTTTTTCTCCATGTGTACGTCTCCTGACCCATCCAATTTCCCCCTATTCCCACTAACTCGTACCTTATTTATTACCCAGCTTAGCGTTTTATCTGAATTTATTATGCAATACGTTTAGTTTTTGCTCTTCAATTGATTCCGTCTGATGGATTTATGTCGAGAGCGTTTGACAAATTATAATGCCAGGCATTTGCCTAATGTTTAGCATCGTTGTCGTGCTTTCGGCCAGTAAGTACTTGGCCAACGAAACGAACGAAACTTGTTTGGTCATTTGTCAAATGTTTGACGGCATCGTGACATCCAAATTGAAATATGTGTGCGGATGCAACGCGGCTGAGAGGAGATTTCCACATCAAATTAACTGCCAATCTGGTATTAATTTCATTGATCTGGCGATTAAATTGCCACAGCCAAAAATCACTCAATTTGCTTGGCCAAAAATCGAGACAAAAAGTCCCCTTCGCGTTCCCTTCCCTTTTGATTGTCTCAAATTTATGCGCTCGCTGAACTTGAGCAGTCTCAACAAAGCTGCATAAATAAAAATAAAATTGGGGAAGCAAACAAACATATTGAGCAACCCAAAATCAGCTATGATTTATTATGTCTCAACCGGTCTGATCCCCATCAAGCCGGCCTGCCCCTCCTCCACTTCCCCACCGACAGGCGGCTATGAGAATTGGGTCGAAATTAGCAACTATTTAAGCCAATTTTGATGCGTTTTAAAGCTGCGAGATGCATGGGAACTAAGTTATGGGAGGTGTATGGACAAGTGCTGACGGGTCTCGAGATCTTTTTAGAGACAAGTGGGGAAAGAGAGGCTCAAGATTTTATAGTGCATAAAATTCAACAGAGGAAATACTTGTATACAGAAAGGAAAAGGTTGAAAACAGAAATTTTAAAAAAGAAACCTCAAATATTCAATGGAATTGTAGCAAAGTCCACAGATACATTTAATTAAAATTCTCCAACTTTGAATGCCATTCAAAAGCATTCCCACTGCAACATTTAATTGGCAGCCTTTTTGTACTTTCCCCTGACATTGCTACAAATACCAGACACACAAAATACCTTTAAAAAACACAACGAAAAAATCCCCTTCAACTGTAAATTGTGTGAAAAATGGCAAGCGATTTTCTCACACACTCGCAGATACAGACAGTCGTCAGATATGTATACCTCCATGTGTTGATGGTTCAGACAATATGAAGATGTTTATAATATTATAATTAATTATGATTTTCTGAATACGCTGCCAAGACCCAAAGTCAAAGCAAAGTTCAATGCCAAAACGAAAACAAACACGGACCAAAACAAAAGCCCCCTCCGACCAAAGCACATTTTGAATGCAACTCCCAGCTGATAATGCTTAATTATATTCACATAAAGCGCAGCTCGGCAACAAAAACCACAAGAACGAACAATGGCCACAGAAAAGATGAACAAAATTGTAAGACGAGACCCGAAAGGTACTTCACACGGTCCAAGCACTTGGCCAAAAGGGCATGAAAATGCGAGCATTGAAACCAATAAACTCCATTGAAAGCTCTGCCAAACAAGTATAATGAATGTAATTTAGATCTTTAACTAAGATATTTTCTTGAACAGGCAATGTAAATCGCCAAGCTAATCCAATGCCCCTGAAAGTAACAAAACAAAATGTTCAGTCACTGTAAGCCCCAATTTGTATTCCAAATAAGTTTATATTTTACCGAAATGGCATTCGAAGACTGACATCATGAGGAAGTTCAGGCACGAGGCTGCTATATTATGCTAATTCGGGTTAGTTCCGATCTGGGTAAGTGCAAAAATTGCACTAGAAGTGCACTCTAAGGGCAAGCGTGCCTAAGATTAGCATCGAACAAGCTAATTATACTGCCGAAATAATTGCCACAATTAACCCAATAATGCCGAATGCCGAATGCCGAATCTATCGTAAAAACACCGCAAAAAGCAGAACAACAAGAAACAAGAGTCGTTAAGTCACAAAAAGCATGCACCGCCAATTAATTGTTTATGCCTAAAAAATTCACAATACCCTTACCAAAGGGGTTTCTTTTGCTTTTTATTAATATTTTATCTTTACAGAGAATTGTATTATTTTTAGGACAGTTTAATTTTGTAATCGAAACTTTAGCAAGGATCATACATTTTAAGTTAAAGACCCTCAGTTATTCCCCTCAGTACACAGGAAACCAAATAACTTTCGCTCACAATTTTTAAAAAATCGATCGTGCATGTACATCAATCTGAAAAATAACAAATAAATTTGTTATACAATTGTGTAAATATTTGCTTCTCATGAACCCAATTACAGAGATCCCTTGAAAGCCAGATGAACCACAGCTCTTGAATATTAACGATTTCCAAGTGGAAGTTACCCATTTTTCGGGCACCACTTTCCACTCACAGTGGATATACCCAATACCCATACCCCTTCAGTGAGTGAGTACACAGATCTCCTTACTGGCGTATTGATGTCTCATCTGGCATTCATTTTTCAACACAAACACACACACTTTATTTGCCCAACAATTTCAGTTCGCCGCAAAACAATTATCTCCGGCCGCTGTTGTGAACTCATTTGCATATATATTTTTGCACAACAGTACAAACAAAATGAAATCCTTAAAAATATACTACACAAGTATATATAAACTAAAGTAGCTCAAAGCTGAGCTCAAGCTCATAAACAAATTGATTAGCGTCTTCAGCAATCATTGCCGCAATCATCGGCAAGAGCAGCATGAACAAAGCCCACTCGCCACACAGATAAATGGTGATGGATCATGAATAAATCGCCGGCCATTTGATAGCGGTCTTGGAGCTGTTGCCAGGCAATGGCACCGGATTAAAACCTGGGCCACCTCCCTCTCAAAAGAGTTCGCAGTTGTGTGCGATCTGAGAGGTGGACACACCTCTGTGGCTGGGGTGATCTCTTCACACCCGGCACGTGTGCGGATCTGCTTAGTTTCTGGTCAAATAAAAAATAAATCAATTAGCAGGCTGGCTAATCTCTTGGCTTTATCTCATCTCCATATCCCTCCAGATCGTTATACCCATAACGATATTTATTTTTGTTTACATGGTTAGGAGATACCTATTGTTTTTAGTTATTACAAAGGCTTTTAGGGAACTTTAATAAATAAAATACAAGTCTAATTACCTGTTTCCCTAATCTTATTTCCAGATATATAACCCCAGCAGCAGCAGCATCTGCATCGGCAACCGCATCAACCTCAGCGGCAGGAGGCGTCGTCGCTGGCACAAATCTGGCAGTGTATCCCACAGCCACCGCCCAGGTGTATCGCTCCAACAACGGACTGGATGTTCTCGACTGCGCTGGACTGGAGCACCACACTGCTAGTGCGATGACCACATCCGGACACTCCGGCAGCTCAGGCTTCTCCCAGCGCCTCAGGGAACTGGCCGCCTCCGCGGGCCTGCTCTCCCTGAAGCCCCGACAGCCCCTCAAGCCGGTGATCAAGACGCGCGGCTCGCCGGGTCCGGAGTTCCCCAAGAAGGTCACCTTCAGTGCCTTTGCCACCGTGCAGGTGGTGTGAAAGTGGGGGGCGAACAGTGGGTCTAGCATCTGTGGCATCTGTGCAGGCGCAGAGCAAGGTAAGAATGGTTTCATTTCGATATAATTTTAAATTAAAATGAATTATATATTTTCTTAAATAATAATAATAATACTTGGCCTTATCTTCTCTTTGCAGTTTCATCTTGCACTTGTTAACCATTATTTGTTGTTGTTTTTATACTTGTTGCTGTTGTTAAATGTTTAGCCAAAACTATGGGAACCATAGGCGAAGGATGCGTCCAGAGAATCTTCAAATAAAAGAAAAGACAAAAGTTGTTGTGCCATTTTTGTGGCTTGAAAATTAAAATGAAAACCATATAGTGAAAATTAATTACACCCCATAGCTGAAGGAAATACCTCAAATTTCTATCTATCCTCCTACTTTTCCTGCTTTTCATTAACTTCCCCCTTGGTAGACTGACTTTTTCAACAACTTTCTCATAGTTCCTTTCGATTTCCCCTCCACTAAAACAGTATTTTCCATCTCTTGATCACTTTCCTCACAACCTCATTTGAAAAAACACTATTATTAGTTTAAGACCATAAGCTCCAAAATTCTAAATATTTTCTATTCTGTAAATATGAATGAATTTTTGCTTGAAACAATTTAAACAGCAAATATAGTCATAAATATATGTATTCGACTTAAATATGTATCTATGTATTGTTTAAGTCTGTTTTGTGTATATATATGTACATATATATATAAATCAAGATTTTGCATTGATTATTTAATAGGAAGTGAAATACAACTTTCGAAGCAGCACAAATTCTAAGCGAAAAAGCTGTTAATTGTATTTAAAGTAAAATAATATATATTATTTAAGCCTAATATTATGCATGATGAATAAAATAATAAAAAAACAAAGACAAGCCAAAAGTGTTTTAACTATATTCAATATTTGGGAAATATAATTTTTGAAGTTTGCAACGGAACAGGGTACTTAATTTAAAACTATCATAACTAAGCCAAAAAAGGATAAATCTTACATCGGAAAACAGTTGTGTGCTAGTTTTTATTGAGTTAACAAATCTGCATACAAAATTAAAAATTTAAAAAAATTAAAATTTTGTGTAAATTTTTGACAATTTTAACGATTTAACCCCTTATAAAATTTTCAAAAATTAAAAAAAAAAAATCTTCATGCAGACATGGCTAGAAAGACTCGCCTATTGATGCTGATCAAGAATATATATGATTTATAGGGTCGGAAATGACTCCTTCCCTGCATAACAAACGTCTGCCTAAAAGTATACCTTGTTAACGGTGGAAAAACCTTAATCAAAGGTGCACACCTTTTTCTTTCAGTCCGGCAACTCGAGCATTTTGTGCTGCCAGATTTGCTTACGTTTTGTTCACGTGGTGTTACCAGCTGCTGTGAATTGTTGGTATTTTGGCACATTTCGGTAACACTGATTCGTCGTCAAACAGTTGGATCGAACATTCAACACGTTCGTCGAACAAATTCTCTCTCGGTTCGGTTGCAACGGAGCCGAAGGTGCTCCCGAAGGCTGCCGAAGCAGGTTCGGGTTTCGCCTTCGAACACTCTACATTCTACACGTGAATTCTACCCCAAAACGAGAATTCTACCCCAAAAACGAGAATTCTACCCCAAGCATGTAAATTGACATTTG